>JABSTQ010005514.1:0-129629 GCA_013358835.2 Ixodes persulcatus | reverse complement strand
ATGTTGGAAGCTTGAAATCATTGCGCTCTCAAAGGAACACTGCCAACACCGTCAAAATTAAAGTTCTTTCATTCCTCTTATTTCCGTCGATATAAATCCCCTTTCCGACGTCATAGTCAGCGTTCGGCCAATCGTGGAAGGCTGACCACAGCGACGCTTTCGGTCGCGCACGGGGCTAATAGCGCAACTTCCGCAGTACTCCAACGCCGACAAAGCTACTCTCACAACCGAGGAAGTCACGTGCACACGCTCTGGCAGCAGTGCGGAGCTGCAGCACTGTGGAAGCTACGCTACAGCTTCAACATCGTTGCACGAACTCAACTTTGTTACGTCGCGCGGCTGTGGTGGCACTTCGGGAGCACATCCGGCAGCATAGGAGATTTTGACAGTCTGGCAACCACAGCGGCGTGGTCTGACAACCGGGGGATGACCACTTCCGTCCGCCATCTTGTGGCTCTGACTCATAGGAACTCTATGCGATTTCTCAGGAATAAAGAAGAGAAAGCAGTAACGCCATTTTGTGTTATCGCGAAATCTGTTGGTTCTAGCGGGCAATAAGCTCCGCCCATTGGCCAAACGCTTTCAGTATAAACGGCTCTGACATCCGGTCTAGGGGTGTGGACGGAAGGCGCCGTGCGGGAAGGGAATTCTTGTGTTGTTTTGAAAGAAACCAGACTAAAACCTGCCTTCTCGTCAAAACACCGTGACTGGGCCTGTACTCAGAGAGCCGGCAAAGGTGCGAAGATCAGTTTTCATATGTTTTCTGCCTGCTCGGTTCGTCCGAGAACGCGGATAGGTGCCGAGGATGGAGATAAACCGGACACCGTCCGACCACGATTGCTTGTGCGGGAAGCACTTTGGGTTGAATTCACGGATACTTGTGGTAGTCAGATTTATTTGTTTTGTTCCAACATGAACGCGGCGAAACCATCAAGCTGTCTGGATCACCCGCGGGCCACGTTCAGTCTGTCTTAACCGTCTGATCGTTCAAACTCGTCTCCTCGCTCTAACGACAGGGGCCCAGTAGACCAAACGTTGGGATTAGAAGAAAGTGCAGGTCTCAAAAGACTTCGGTTTAAAGGTTGTTCGGGGTAAGTAGGTTCAGTGTGAACAGTAGATACAAGGACATGTTGATTATTGTTACCAGTGACCATCACCGACTTGTTATGCCTGAGTCACTTGGTCCGATTCTGCTTGCGATTTTCAGTACCCAGTCGAGCATCGCAGATGCCGTCAGCGCTTCTTTCGCAGCCCGAGCGACGTCGCCACTGAAAACAGCGAGCAAAATCTCATCATGTGAATCATGCTTTAGCGCCCATTCTGCGGCGTTCGCGCGGAATGAATCACCGCACACCAGATTATTTACACGAAGTTTTGCGGTGTAACGAACCTCGTAAATTTAGCTCAGCTCCCTAAAGTAATAAGACACTTCTGTGGAAGACATAAAACCCACAACTCCAACGCAAAAAAAAGGGGCACGGGGACACACTTCGACGCCGACAACGTCACATTCCAATGGTTTGTTGATGACGGACGCGCGGGCGCTTCTTGCCCCACACCCCATCGCGCATGCGCTGCACCGATGGCGTGCCGCTACGGGCGCTCCGGTCGTCACTAGTGCAGGGCCATATATAGGGGCTCTGCACTTAGTGCTGAACCATATATAGGGGGTCTGCACTAGTGGCTCTGTCCTGGTCAAGCCACACTTTCTTTGATTTCCTGTCTCTCTCAATGCCCTGAACGAATGAATGGCTCTGCCCTTATGGGACCATGCAGCGCCGCCTAGCTTTTGCCAGCGTTGCAGGCAGCACGCCTGCCAGCGTCTCACACCAAAGAGACCGATGCTAACGCGGTGACGCCAAGACCGACACGTCTGCCGCTTTGCGGCGACTCTCATCGAGCTTTAGCGTGTTTGCCATTTGGGCGGGGCTTAAATCCACTAACGATGACGTCATGCGTAAGCCTTGTTCTTCTAGATGGATGGTCTAGCGATCCATCGGGACTACGCCGTAGCGGCCCCGTCGTCAGCACCCCCTTCTGCAGAGAGCCAGGGTAAGAACGTCTTCGGCACAAGCTGCACCGACACCCGGAGCAACGAACTCCAACTTTCCACCTCTCATGCTCTTCCCCGCGAATCTCTAATCGGATCTGCTCAGAGCAGCGGACCCCGCCAATTCCCATGACCTGTGCCCGTTCCTCACGCTGACCAGCAATGGACGGAAGGAGAAAGGTTGCATCGAACGGTGCCTGAACCCGGTCAAAGCCTACGGTTTCGGGGACCGGAGGACCCCCCCTTTGCCAAAGAAGGGGTCAGACCCCTTGCTCGGGTCCAACGAGGGTTCGCAAACAAACCCTCCCTCCGTTTGCGTTTTGTGCGAGATTCCTTTGAACCCGCGCTCACAGAGTTCTTTCCGCGACTGGTATCTTTTGTCAAGTTTTAGGGGTCCTGGATCGGAGGGGTGCATCGTTGTTGTGTTGCGAGCGCGCCTTGCACGCACTACCAGGAGGAGGTGACGGGCGTGGTTCCTGCCTTTTTTGCCCCTGCTCCCCCCTCGCTCTCTAAAAATACACACGAAAAAACGGAGGAGCGATGTGTTATTATCGTGTTTGTTTCCCAACACAATTGGAACTGTTCATAGCATCACGAGGTTTGACCTGGAACTCCTCAACGGAACTCTCGGGTTGGGAATGTCGACGACTGGGGCATACTGATGCTGATACAGATATGTGATTTATCTATGCTTCAGGACAGCATACTCCTAAAAAAAGGAAAACGTTAAAAGAGCGAGCGATATAAACGTAATATGGAAATTTCGTTCTTATACTTAATACTGTGAAGGCATTAGCTACTCTGATACTAGAAGCCTTTGGTAAAGCTTCTAGTAATGTCATGGTGTTTATCCGTGACTTATTTTTATTGCTTTGATGCGTGTGATAAATGGGAAGGAATACGCCATCGGATAGCTAAATACGTATAAAAACCTCCGCTGCACAGAAAACTACCAATTTATAGACAAATAGGTTTTCATTGGAGAAAGACTGACTTTCTAAAATCTAAAGGATCCGTGCACCTATAGTTGCCCTAAATATAACATTGATTCATCAGCTCGCGCTTGATTTTACGCCTGCTTCGATTGTGCGATATCCTCGACTCTAACGTAACGTCACCAGAATACAAGTCATGTAGAAGCCCATAACATTAACATTCTCTTGCTCCTTGCTAGGGAGAGATGAATATATGTGAAATGTCGTATTTCATGCTGTTATCTATTAAACAGTGGCGTGGGAAGCGTCAGCTTGGGAACCACCGTTTTCCACATACAAAGTCGATACCTCGAGCTGACCTTCACGAAATCCAAACGTCAAATGTAGCCCACCTGATTAATCCACACGAATTTATGCCTCTGCGTCTTGACTTCACGCCCTTGGCGCGACGGATGCTCAGACCACGGCCCGTGCTCAGACGCTTCACTTCACGAGAATATTTGGTCCATAAACAGGAGCAACGAACCGAATGTAAGGGCGCAAGTCAGCTGGTCTATACTGAACATGCATGGTGAAGGAAACCGAGACTGAGAAAATACGAAAGCTGACACCAAGAGAAGAGAAGGAGGCACAGCCGTTATATAGAAAGCAAGAAGCCTTTCTTTCGACCAAAGGAAAAGCCTGAAGAGGCGGGAGCGCTAAATCATAGCACTTAAAGTCACACAAAAACGTCGCTTAGTGTGCCACACGTGCTTTGTATACTCCGTTCACCCCCTAACTTGTCAGTGCGGTGGAGTCTACGAATTTCGTTGGACCAGTCACCCGTTTATCTTTCGCCAGGTGGTCACGCTCTCGCCCCTACCCACGCGCACAGAGCGGGGCCAGGCGACGAAAGGGAGGCTGTCGATTAGTCCGGCGAACTCGTAGCTTCTACCGCACTTTCAGCTTAGAGGTGAACAGAGTATATAGGATGTTCATGGTGGGGTCAATGTGGACAAGGGACCACGGCAGAGAAGGAACGGGCCCTCGCGATGCTAATCTGCGTGGGACGTACACAAGGGACGGAGAGTGAAAGGGTCCGGGGGGTCTTGAGGTGCCGTCAGGTCATGGGGACACTGGGCCGCCCCGTTGACCCCCGCCCCCGTTTTCTCGGGGCCCTTTCTGTCTCGCTGAAGGAAGGTTGACCGTGCGGGCATTGCTCTTCGAGTTCAATTCGCACGAGTTCGGTTCGTCTGTGTTCTCCGTCAATTCGTTTCCTTTTCTGTGTATTTT
Source organism: Ixodes persulcatus (assembly GCA_013358835.2). NCBI lineage: Eukaryota > Metazoa > Arthropoda > Arachnida > Ixodida > Ixodidae > Ixodes > Ixodes persulcatus. The sequence continues at coordinate 125,372 of JABSTQ010005514.1, read as the reverse complement.
GTTTTCTTGAGATTCGCGGAAGGAAGCAATCTTAACTCTGGCGACTACTCATAGAGTTACCTTGCAAGATAGGGTTAATCAATAAACTTATATTAGTATTGATAATAGGTCCTTTATTTTTCCAACAAAAAATGCAATGTCGGCGGAGGAAATGGAATAAAAGAGGCATAAAATAGCTCGACTTACCTCAAGCCCCCTAAATGTCACAGCGAGGCGTCATTGCATAGTAACGGCCAGGTTAGAGGCCGACCAACAGGATCGTCTTCTGCCGGGAAGATTCCCAGTTTCCTTCTTTCTGTTCGCTCGTACCCTCTTCTCTCCCCCTCTCCCCACAGAAGCGGGTCTCTGAGTGCTCTGAGCTACTCCCGGCAGAAAGGGGTAAGGTTTCCCGGTTCCTCGATTGGAGAGGATGAATGGAGGCGAGTTTTAAGGACTTTTGGGGTTCTGGGCTGAGGCTAGGTTCATGAGGTCCCTAATGATGATGCTAATATTTACTATGATGATGATGGTGGTGGTGGTAACTACAAAGACGGCAATATGTAAATTGCATCCTTTATAATATAGAAATATCGTTCATTTTTCGATACATCTGGACCGGTTTCTGTATCGGTAGACTTGATGATTGGAAAATTAAGGTTTCACTAGATGGAAATGAAACGGAGGTTATTCTTGGTTATTAGCTTTTTCTCGGAGATTGTCCAATCGCTCTAGCACTTATATAGATGAGGGTTACGGAGTTGCTACTCATGAGTTGGAATGATTCCGGATTCATTCCGCACTTTCGCGACCCCGAAATGGAACGGGGATGGAATAACGACAGCGTTGGGGAAATGGAATCGGATACTTTTTGTCCGGAATAGAGTCAGAATGGAATGGGCTCGGTTCCTTTGCGTGTTGTGTCAACCCTCCGAATAAAATAATTTCTCTCTCTCTCTCTTTCTCTCTCTAGGAGCTGCTCGCGTAACACCGGCGCATTGTCAAAGTGGATCTTGACATCATTAGACTGAAGGTCTACTGAAGATGGCTTAATTGTCTCACTGGCTCATGCTCGTTCGAGGATGAAAGTGGCGCGTCCACAGTGAAGCAACCGTAACTGAAAAGTTGTAGACGGACAGCTCTAGACACCATGAGATGCGACAAAGCGGCTGTTGGAACCATGCGTGGTTAGCTTGTAGCTTTAGCCCCAACCAATTTTGTGGTGTTATCGTGGAAAAAAAATAAAGAATCGGATTGAATAGGGTAAGAAATCGCGAGAACCACCCAGAAAATGTAAAAGTATGCGTTTTAAGGTAGGTTTCATAATATGATCCTACAGTCCCTCGTAATGGGACCGCAGCGATTGCACTTTGCCAGCGGTTTTGTGCGCTTGTCGCAGTGCGCGAAGACTTGAGGTAGGTGTACGTGGCGTCGCTTCTAACAGCGAACTTACGGTGTTATTGTGCAGGTGTTTGAAGCAGATAATAAGGTAGCTTCTTCTTGTACCACGCACGAACTAGACATTTTTAAGGTTTTGTCAAACAAGCAACACGCTGACCATGAATATATGGACGACATACGCTCCTTGTGTAAAGAAAACGGGCGGTTTTAATCTCTGGCGTCTGTTGCGAGCCTTTAATTTACGGTTGATCAAGCGATCAATGTCTGCAGTGACACCAGGTGCCACGAGGCGCTTTGTGAGTCCACCGCTCGGCTTAGTATAGGATGAGTGCCTCGGGGAAGCATTTTGCACACTTTTGCAATTGCCTCTGCGTTTGATGACGTCAGCTTTACGCTGCTTTTTCCTGCCAATGCAGCTGTGAAGCGCCATTTCTTTCACGTTTAGGATTTGACAAATGACAAATGACAAAAAAATATGTAACCACTTTGAACATATGCATATGCATGATAGTGATTTCGTAATAAAATATTTTAAAACAGTAACGTGAAAAATAATTAGGTATTTTCTGGTAATTTTTAAGTTACCTTTGTGATGTAGTAATTGATGACTGTGATCAGTTACGTGACATTTGACATGGGCCCAATGACGCGTTGTCACTTGATGCGCGGAAGAAACCTTTCCGGAAATAAGTGGCGCCCCCAGCGTCTGCTTTATGCATTGTGACGCTCAGATGTACGGCACGTGAACTTACCCAGGAAGCGAAGACGAGAACGCGGAGAAGGCGGAATTAGAAAGCAAAACAGAGTTTGTGATGACCTTCGTTACGGGTCGCTTAATTTTCTCGCGTGATCTAGGCTGCTAACGATGATGAAGACTGAATCGTGCCGCTACCAGGATATACGACGCGTTCGAGCCGCCACGAGCGTGCACCCGAACAGTACCACAATTCCCCTCGTTGCAGGGTGTCCCGGGATTTTCCCGGAAGCTCTATTGGCTGAGGTTGCTCGTAACGTCCACTGCAGTCCATCGTGATTGGAAACTCTGCACAGTGACGTCTAGATAAATGAATCACATAATTTCGTCAGCAGACTACCCACAATAAAGTACTACCCCGGGAAAGTAGCTCAGTGCGGAGCAATCAACCAAGCACAATGCAGAGAGCAAGTTCGTCTGCCTCTTTCGCAGGGGTTGTGATGACGTCAGAACGCCGAGCTCTGATTGGCTCTGAATGAAGGATAATAAGTGGACCTCGAGGCATCTAGCATTGAGATCTACCCACTACCCTTCCAGTCAGACCCAATCATAGCTCGGCGTACTGACGTCATCGCAACCCCTGCGAAAGTGGCAGACGACTCGCTCTCCGCATACCATGAGGACACAATGCGCCGCGAAGTTCAGTTTTTATAGGGAAATATCAGCCCCAGTCCTAATTTAAAAAAAGAATAACAGTTTTTTTTTTTGTAAAGTTTTTATGGTGTCTGTGAGATAATGCGCTTAAGTACGGCCACCGTGAAGGCCGTGCTCGTGAGTACAGCTAGTGGTTAAGACAGAAATTTCCCGAACGGGATAAACGGGGTTAAACGCTTTTTTTTTTAATTTAAAACAATATAATGCAACATGTTTCCGCGGAGTTTTAATTATTCGTTTTCAAGGGTTCATCGAGGGAAGTTTGGAGAAAATCGAGGATGATTATTTCTTTTTTTTATTTTAATTGCCGCACAAGTAAGTGCAAACATTTTACTTTTTCGATACTTAGAAAACTTCCGAGCCCAATGCAGAAAACAAAAAGAAACACCTAGTATAGTTGAGGGCTAACTTTTTTGTGAAAGGTGAACAAAGCATGAAATACTCCGTAGAAACAGTTTCAGTCTAAAAACGTAAGAAATCCTTGAAAAATGCCTAAATATCAGACTTGCACAAGAGGTCAAGTTTATCATGTTATTTTGCTTGATATATAGACTTCAATAAAATAAATTTAACTACTTCATGCAAAACAGTTGGCGTGCTTTATAGACAAAAATATTTACCCTGCAGAAAGTTGACTGTTTTTTTGTTTTTTTTCCTGTGGCCCTCAAATTTGCGTTTACGCACAATAGACCGATCTCACCAGCCTAGAGTTCCTGTATAGGCTCCCTACGGGAGCCAGAGTTGCGCGTTCATGCCGTTCATGCATGGCATGTGGATTCAGCTACTCACGTGACTGAATTCGGCGAATAGCAGCGCCGAGCGTTCGAGGCGCGCGGCGCGCTCAAAAGCCGGGCAACGTACGCCGGGGCGCGTGCAACGTCTACTTTGCTGCACGACACTTGATACGGCTCCTCACGTGATCGGATCTCGGCGAATTGCGGCGAGGGCGGCACGCGGCACGTGGAATCAAACGCGCAACTCTGGCTCCCATAGGGAGCCTATTAGCCCCGTGCGCGACCGAAAGCGTCGCTGTGGTCGGCCTTCCACGATTGGCCGAACGCTGACTGTGACGTCGGAAAGGCGATTTATCATCGACGGAAATAAGAGGAATGAAAGAACTTTAATTTTGACGGTGTTGGCAGTGTTTCTTTGAGAGCGCAATGATTTCAAGCTTCCACCATGCTATTTACAAACACCATCGAACTTGTTGTTTGCAAGGTAATGACGTCACAAGGGGGAACCACAGGAGGGCGCCACCAAAACTTCTCGCCGCTAACACAGAAACTCTACACCAGCCAGTTTGACTACGCCACCGCTGCCGCAACGCATAAAGGTAACTTCAGTCTTTCTTCACGTGCGACAACCTCGCTGGAGCTCTGCGCGTGTAGAGCACGCGACGGCACGAGCCCTCGCATGCACGGCAGTCTGCCTCCTGGTATAGGTGCCTGGAGCGCGTCTCCGACTGGTGTGTTTAGCGTCCTATCCCGCCCATGCATCAAAAGTGGTCCCAAAGTGGCAACAAATGACGTCACAGAAGCCGGAGTGTCACGCTGTAGCCTGTTGCGATCCTGCCGGTTGGTCGTAGAAATGCTGGCGAAAAGCACGAGCGAACGTGAGTGTCGCTGTCGTCACGGCGTCCCAGGCGTCCCAACTTCCTGCTGGTGCAGCTTCCGTGGACTGTCGAAGTCAAGAGCGACCTGCAGCAGAACAGGCGTCTGCCACATCCACCACAGATGCTGGGACACCGCCAGAGTCGCGACCGGCGACAGCGTGACACTTGTATGACGTCATCAGGCGGAAATCGAGGGACCACTTTTTTTGGACGCTGTAAACACACCAGTCGGAGACGCGTTCGAGGCACCATACTCCTGGGAACTAATGTTATGGCGGCATCACGCATGCGCCGAACGCTTAGTGAGATCGGTCTATTGGGAAAATCATTGTTCCACCTCTTCTCAGATGCGATTTTCTATTTACGAAAACAAGGAAGTTTCTTGCAAAGGTAAGGTCCATTTCGTTGTATGAACATATTTTGCTACCTCATACAAACATTTTATTGAAATAAAAAATAGGCATGACACCTCCATTTCGGTCCTTATCTGAACATACACTACAGCAACAGAAGGAAAAAATAAATTTCGGTGGTTAAACGAGTATTAATGGGCTGAAGCCACTTCGTCCACCTTATTTGAATAACTCGACTATCAAGTCACAAACTGAAAAACAAACCTACATTCAAATAATAAGATAAATTATTCAACCCGAATTAGATTGTAAATAGCAACCACTGACATTCGGCACATTCACAGGCATTTACCACGAAGATGAAGGATGTATTTTGAAGCTACTCTCCTACATTTTAAGGGGAAAAGCTTTAATTAGTTCTAAAAACAATCTTTTTTTTTAATTGTAATATAGAACGTTGCAGCCACTCGAATGTCTAAAGCTAAGAATAATAGGTCCTAACTCAGAGGTTCGTGAAACCATTGCAGCGCTCATATCACTCCATGGAAGAGTGTTCCAATGCACTGGCAGATCAGACACTGACTTGAGAGTAGTTGCCATGCGGTCAGTGCCTGTCGAAAACTCTCGGAGGACGTCTCCAGAGCCGGCTCCTTGAAATACCTGTTAGTGGTTAGGAAGGCGGTTTTCGGATGGTTTACCTGTATTTCCTTTTGCTTGCTTTAAACTTGTCGTTTGGGAGGAAGCTTTCCCTATAGAACCTTGTTAAAAGATCGAATGAGATGTGTAACATGGATGTTGCTTAAGTAGCCCTCGGCAATACTTGCTTGCCTTCCGATCCACCATTGTTCTTACAACTTGCCAATAAGAACCCAATACAAAAAGAAGGGGGAAAAAAACGTGGCTATCCTTTCGTCTCGTTTCAATTAGAAAAGACTTCAAAGGAAAGCCAGCCGCCAGGGTCGACCTTTGTCCCCTCCGACAAGAAGGATGGGAGGCAACGCTTACATTATATACACAGTCTTGTACAATGACCTCATAAGCACCAGCTCGTCTAGAGAAGAGAACTGTACAAAATCCCCATTTCCCCGTTAAAACAAATGGGGGGGGGGGGGGGGGATGACGTTAAAGAGCCAGAGGCTCCTCTGAGTTTTTTTTCCCCCTCATTTTTTGGCTAGAGCTGTTTTAAACAAAAACAACCTAGCATTTTTTTTTTTTTTCAAATTTTCAGGGTCCAGCACTGGGCCCCCAGACAGCCTGGGGCTCGGGGCTGCGGCGCCCTTAGCCCGTACCTTAATTCGGCCCTGTATGGTAAGCGTGCAGCTCGCCTGCACGCTTACAATTTTAACCCAACAGCAAAGCGCGCAGTGTTTACCTTGACTCTCAGACGCTGCGATAGTAAGTCTGAAATGGAGTAAAGTATGTACGAAGTTCACGGAAGGACCGATAATTTAAAACAAAAAAATTACCTATGGTTACCAAAATACGAGCTGCAAAACGGCACACATAGCCCACTCCTGAAAAAGGAATCGTGTGCTCCACACCATGTAAATAAACTTATATACGAGACATGACATATGAAATATGGAAATCTGTGATTCTGCAGTTACCAACAACATACATTGTTTTTCATGGCGTTCGTAGTTATTAATAGCTCTCACACATCTCCGTATTGCTGGACTCCACTGAACACAATCCACTCTCTCACTCGTTTGTACGAAGTGCCGGCCTGCTCTAATTTAGAACAATAGTAGCTAGGGTGTGCCCATACGAGTATATGCGGATAAGGTGAAATATCAGGGCATATGTCAGGAACAACAATAATATTAAAGGAGCTGTGCAACGATATTCAATTGGAATGTTTTTCACTTTACACGAGCTTACTGGCACTAGTGGGACTCAAGGATACTCGCATGCAATGCCACTGGCCAAGAAACTCCTTTGTTGCGGTGTAATTTCAAGGACAAAAGCGATCATTTTCATTCAATCTCTCCCTTGCAAAATTCGATGACGTAACGCGGGGATCGCAGTACACCCGTATGACGATATTTGAATGCGGTTCATAGATTGGACCCGAGCATTGCGTGGGCACTCGATTTAGGCTCGTGATAATTGATAGCTCGAGAAGCATTCGAGTAGTGGCCCGTGTCCAATCGCTGCAACGACGACAATAGCCGAGCCATAACAATGTCTGGAACTCAGCGCGTGTCCTGTGCTTTGCCAACCCCAGAGCGTGGCTATGATCAACATTGGCGGCATATAATCGGCTCCAGATCACGTGGCCGCTTGTTCTGGCTGCGAGTTGAGGGCGTGAACGCTGCTCGTTGTTTTTTAATTTTTTTCTGGGACTTCTAATGCGTCGGGTGAAAAACGAAGGCGTGTTTCATAGGTCATTAACGTCAGGGATCCGTTCTAAGCGGTATTTGCGCAAAGTAAAAAAATTGTTGCATAGCCCCTTTAAATAATGCAATATATATGTTTATTTATCCGCGCTCCTAAAACAATAACGATAAACCCTGTAGCTGTCAAAGGTGACGGAAAAGGAGAAGCCAGCTGAATTTTTGCAAAAATGACATCTATGGAAAAAAAAAGGAAAAAAAAAAGAAGACTCTTCATCGATGATATCAAGCAGGCAAACAGATCCAGCACAAAAGCACAGTGCAAGCATTGCGAAATGTCATTACGTCATCGAGTCATTACGCAGCTGCACATCTGGCAAGCGGGCATTGGCACTGCTCCTAAACAAGCAACCCGGTAAATCAAAGCACAGCTGGCCGAACCCAAAACAGTGGTCGAGAGGTCACAGCTCCCTAGTCAACGCTCCCGCTTCTTTGCCAATCAAACCATTCCGCCGTCGGAGAATCATTAAAGTCACCGCATTACTATGTCCCCGCTGCCGGATCCCTAGAAGATTGCAAGAGGGAGAGGGAAACACATCGGTGGAACTCATCTTTAATAAGCCTCCCGTGCACCCCACAAAGACAAACGCACACTGGAGATCCAAATATCCGATTCGTCCAGACAACCGGAACAGCAACCCGAAGACACGACCAAAAAACGCGGAGTGATGGGCGTGCTTTGAGCGAGGCACCCTTTATTTTGATGGAAAAGACAAAACGCAGGTGGTTCTTCTTCCACGTTCTGCCGGTGCTCGCTACAACCTGCGCGGGATGAACGGCCGACCCCGAAGGATCACTTTCACCCACCGCGCCCGCGAATGCACTCCCTGCTGTCCGTGCATGCGCGTGCATCGACGCGAGGAGTGGCGGCGCACGTGACGGAATGTGCGCGAGCGCGGGAGCCCTGCAGGTGCTCTGTGCATCGACGAGGAGCACGACCGACCGCTCCGGAGTTCGTCCGCGGCGCAGCGCACCATCTGGCAGATGCTTCGAAGGACGCGCGCGGGCCCTCCGTGCAGATCTCGATGATGCGCCCTACATATCCGCAACTCGGCAAACGACGGAGGCTACGGCTCCGGTGAGCCAATCAGCGCGTAAGAGGGAGGCACGTGACTACATTCTATCTCACTCGTTGCGCGCAGTGATGTCGAAGCGACGGGCGGGAGAGAGAGAGAGAGGAAAGCCGCTTTTGTACGAATTTTGTGTGACAAGGTAATCTCCGAGGTGAACAAAAGCGACTTCTGGGAGACACAAAACGGAAGTCTGGGTAAGAGGGGAGTTCCTCATACCCCTGTTCACCAAACCCTTCGGCTTCGCTCTCATCCCTGTACCTTTGGTAAAGGCTGTGACGTGCTTCGCCTCCGCTGCTTCGATTGGCCCCAGGAGGACGTAACGTACGACCTTTACCGAGTTACGGTTGAACAAAGGATAGAAGAAAAAGCACGTCCTTATACCTCCTCGCCCTGCTTGCATTTTCATCGAGGAAGGAGGGTGATCGATTTTGGCTTCATCGTTGGCTTTGGATTGTCTTCTTCCAGTCTTCCAGCTGTCCCGATGTAGTATGTATATGTACACGCGCTCGATTGCGGTCGCATTAAATGCTGCCGCTCGCGCTGGAGGTTCAGGTACCAGAAGCGAGCGATGGAACTTGCTGACAACGTTGGTGCCCCACCTGCCGGTCGAGCGCTAGAAGTGCGAGTGATTTTTCGGGTGGACCCGTCCTCTTTTCTCGTGGGACAGGAAGGGGGCTCGACTGGGGACATCGACGGTCATGCTGCGAAGAAAGAGGATGCACGAACGAGGGAAGAGGTTATGGAAACACGTGGGGTCAAAATGCCATGGCCAGCTGGAACGCAAGTGTCATCGCTGCCTTTTGACGCCGTTAATTGGTGTAAATTGGGTCCCTTCCGTTTGGGATAGAACATCTTTCGGTGGTTTACGAGTTGCTGAAAAGCGTGCTTTGGTTTGCATGACGGAAATTCATGCATCCTGCGTCATCATTCCTAAAGAGCCTTCAATCGGGAGTGGAAGTGAAACGCCCTCAAAAAGCGTCAGTGCCTGCTGATGAGCAGTGATCGCCGAACTTGTTTCCTAATCCAAAGGCATCATCCGAACGCGAGTGACTTCCTGATTCCGAAATGCTATCTCGTTCCCCCACATTTGCTCTAATTAAATTTTCTATAAAAAAGGTTAAATTTTGTTCGCTATCGAGACTGTCTTCGTTCTCCCTAGTTTTTCACCACTTTTCTCCGCTGTCCAAACGTAACGTTACCGGTAAAAAGTCTAACAGCAGGCAAACAGGGGTGTTCAACCTATCTGAAGTTGAATATGATCTGTATTTGCAAAAAGTATTAACTTGTTTTTCGTCATTAACTTAAAAAAAAAAAAATCAAAGCGCAGCGATTGTGATATTGAGAAAACTGTTTTTGCAACTCTGAACACTCAAGACACGGCTCGCTAGTTTCGTGAAATCGATAAGATGGACAGTTGGTCAAGTTGGTGAGTGTTCATGATGAGATACAGCTTGTCTTGTGTTTTCTAGGCACTCTGTCCTTGACCTCTCTCTGTCCTTGACCTAGTCGCGCTTGTCTTGCTTATCTTGTGCTTGGCTAGCGCTTGTCTAGTGTTTTCTCGTCTCTCTGTCCTTGTCCTAGTCGCGCTGTATCTCATCGTGAAATCGCTGGAGTAAATCCGCCCTCCTAGCTTCTATAACAAGCAAGCAATTAAACAGGCAAAACAAAGGTCAAAAAGTTGTGCAATGCATTTTCTTTTTTTACAAGTTTTCAGCTTTTGTGCGTATGGCGCGTACTTCGCTACAGGCTTGAGTTCAGCTAGTTCGTATATATGATTGGCATACTTGGGTAGTAATTCAATTAGAGTAATTGAATTACTGTAATTTAATTACTTTTCTTGATAATTTGTAATTGTAATTAATTACTTTTGGCTAAAAGGAATTGTAATTGTAATTTAATTACTTTCTAGCGTCAGTAATTGCAAAATTTCAGGTACAATTACAATTACGTTTGCAAAACTTTTGCGGTGCCGACGGAACCTCTCTGAAAGCCTCAGCGCTCGCACAAGCGGCCTAGCTCTCGGTGAAACACTCGCACAAAGACACGCACTCATACATACGCACAAAATAAATAGCGTCGCATCGTTTTTTTTTTGTTTTGTTGTTTACACAGCGGACTGAGAGGCAATCCTCTTTGGAGCCTACCTCAACGGCGCCGTGTTGCGCCGTCTGCTGTGCGAGCAGAAAACACAAACGTAAACATGCCAAAATATTGAAAAACAAAACAAATTGAGCTTCAGCTTTTAGCTGAGCTTGGGAATTTTAATTGTCTTTGATTTTGTTTTGCCATTTTTTTACGTCCCTCTTCCAGTACTGTCGCATATTTGTATCCTTGTATTATTTTCAAGTTTATGTCCTGTTGGCTTTACTTCGGATATTATTTGCATAAGCATTTTGGAGACGGACCTCGCACCGGTGAATATTGTCGCCAATGAATCGGTAGCCCCGATTCGGTTCTTATATATTTCTGAGCCATTATAATTTCAACTCAATGTAAATAATTTACAATACCATTATGTTTGTATGGGAATGCGGTTGTGTTAGCTCGTGTGAATTTTAGTTTTATAATATCATTTATAAAATATTCATATATGACGAATTGTCGCATTTTTATTTCCCCGGCGAACAAAAGTCTGTCAACCCAATTTTTTCTTTGGCGATCTGGCGTCTTCCAGCATATGAACTAATTTAATATTATTTATTAAAAATATAAGAACCTAGTACTTCATTGCCCCAAACTGTCAAGTCCTATCATGAGTTTAACAAAATTCATAAAAGGAAATTACAATACGTGGCATTTATGCAGCGATGCTTAAGCCTCCTCAAACATTGGGGCAAGGAATGAACAAATACGTTGCATTTTATACAACTCGTTTAAAGTTATATTGCCCAAGTCGGGTTGCTCTCAGAAATAAGTAATTGTAAAGTAATTACATTACTTTTTAAAAGTAATTTGTAATTGTAATTAATTACTTTTCACGTAGTAGTAATTGTAATTGTAGTTAAACTACTTTTGAAGCAAAGTAATTGTAATTGTAATTAAATTACATTTTGAAAGTAATTTACCCATGTATGATGATTGGTGCATAAAATAAATACATATATAAAAGAAAAGAAAAGAAAAATAAGTAAATAGTTGGTACATAAAATAGAAGCGCGTACTTCACTCACCTTTCGAAGCCGAACATGCGCGTGCTGGGCTGTGACCTAACATATGTGGACTATGGTTCTCGTAAACATTAAAATGGTGTATAGACTAGAATAAACGGCAATAGTGTAAGCTGTAGGCCAGGCGGCAGGTTACTGGTCATGAATATCGTGCTAAAATGAAAACTAAAAGAACTCCGGAACCACCGAGCCAAACATCAAAGTTCAATAACAGGAGGATAAAACACACCAATACACTATACATCTTAAAATAAAAAAAAAAATATTTGCTCGAAGATGCACAGTGCGCAAAGTACAGAATTGCATCATAAAATTTTTAATAAAAAATAAGGCAACAAAAAGTTACTTGGAGGAAAATTGGTACCGATACTTTTTTAAAGCTCGTGCCGCAGAAAAGCCGGCGTCGGCGTCGGTGGGACGGGAAAAAAAAGGTCGCCGCATGTCTCAAATGATTTCACTTCCTCCTGAAATTCTGTTCACTTCGGAGTAGAATGCAACACTCATCCACGAACGCACATGGAAAATCTTTATAAGATTTTTTTGAAAATAAATATTTGATTTTGTACAGCCTCCACCAGCGGATAGTACCACCTTTCCTGCGAGAAACAATTGCACGCCAGCCATTTCGCAAACGTACCAGGCAACGGCTCTGTCGTGTATTCATAGAGATCAACGCCTGGTTCCCAAAAACTCTGTAATACCAGACACGAATAGCAGTGTGTCAAAAGTCGTCTAAACTCAGACTTGAGCTTCCTTTAGACGATTCATTTCTCGTTTTCAGCAGATCGGCCGTGTGATTGGAACTCCGAGAGCAGCCCGAGCTAGATACCACGGCTTCCGCTGTTCGAAGCGGATGATTAGACTGCGTCAAATGTCGACTAATGCTAAAATGTGCGCTATTGTTTTTCTTTTTTTTTTTTTTTACGGTGGTACAGAGCTGGCTTGAGTTTGCGATCGCCACTCTTGAAGCTCTTGCAACTGCCGAAGGATACTCAAGTCTCAACACGCGGTTGTAAAGTATTCCAAGCATAAACATAAATGCCCCCCCCCCCCCCCAAAAAAAAAAAAAAAAAAAGGGGTTAAAAATACGTTTCTATTGGCACTCTCCGTGCAAGCTACCGTGGAGCACAAATTGCATACCCATTACAAGAAACTTTCGACCTAGAAGCTGCGAAAAAATAATCTCGATTGCTGGCGACCCGGAAAAACGCTTCACGATTCCCCGGGTCGCTCGTGCATCCCGCCGGTGACGTACACGGGTACGGATAAGTAGGGACTTTTCATTGTTGCCCATAGAGAGTCGCCTACTGGAACTCTCGGGGCCGGTGTAATTTGAAAATGCAGTAACTTCATGGAAAACGTTTACTTCTATAAAATATCTTGCCCATCAGTTCAAAATGGTTATTCGTGCGGTCTGCCATTTTTCAGCCAAATCCAAGACTATCTAAAGATAGCTTGCCTACGACCGACTGAGACAAGAGCGGTTTTAAAGCTTGTTGTGACGACGGCTTACGAACGTCTGCGCAGCAGCGCAGCCGGTCGAAAACCGTCACGAGAGGATTAGAGACCGGTCTGGTCTCAGCTGGTTGTAGTCAAACGCAAGCGTGTGTACAGACCTAACGCGGATTACTGTTATGTGATTTATAAAATAAATTTAATTTTCACCCTACCATTTCATCGTATACAGCGGCCTCTCCCTTCGGGCATTTCTCACTGAGCTGAACTGAAGCATGGAACGGGATGCTTTGGATTAAACTTGAGATAACGCAGTGATACGGGAATGGAAACATACATACATGGTACAGATATAAGGCACATTTATTCCAGACGTTCCGCTCTGCCAAACGCTCTGAGAGCAGCCAACTGAGGAGTACAATGAGTCTTGGGCTATCCGTCGCCTCCCGTGAGGTATATCTTGCCTTGGCATGGGCAGGGCCAACGCCGAGGCCGCAAAACTGAATTTTCGGCGCCACCTAAAGGAGGCCCACGCGAGTTAGAGATTGAACGCGAGCAGCGTTGTAGGCGCTACCGAAAAAAAGAGTAACAAAATACGATACTCGTTAATTTCAAAATCAAGGAACGCGTTACCGACCTACATTACTTTCAAATAAAAGCAATGCCTTGCCATTACCGATGAAAAGTAACGCACGTTACTTTTGCGTTACTTTTTTATTTATAAATTGACATTAACAGCGTTTTCTTCTTTTTTTTTTTGCCGATAGCGTTTGAGACAAAGGGCGTGGGCGTTGAGTTTTTTTTTTTCTAAAGTGGGACTTTTGGCGTGGGGAAAAGACAGGCAAGATATTGAAGGTATGTGGAATGAGTGCAATAACTAATGACTTGACGCCTATACTTTGTTCCAGCTTAAAAACAGAAGACCAGTTCGCGCTTTCCATTTTCCCTCGCTTCCTCCTCTCCCCCCCTTCTACCCTGTTCACCGTCGCCTGTTTCCTTCTCCCCCATGGTGAGGAGGATCTTCTGCCTTGCAGAATCTCAAGTCTGGTCGTCGGCCTTTAAGTTTAAACGCAGCTGACGCTACGAGCTAATGGAACCGTTCGAGCAGAGTCGAGAGCTCAAATCACTATGCCTTTCCAGTTTATGATTGGTTCAGCGATGATATAACAAATACAGAAACAGGAGGAGCACCAAGGTGGCGCCCTTTTGAACGCTGTATGATCAGTCCCATCAGCGCGTAGCGTCGGCTGCGTTTGAAAGTATAAAAACACGAAAAAAATTCAAGTGTACTTTTTTTCCAGGTTTTGGGAAGATGTAACAAGTAACCTTACTACGTTACCCTTTACCTGAAATAGGTAACGTAAGTATGTTACCCGTTACTGTTTTGAAAAGGTAACCAGTACGTTACGATGTTACAGTAACTGCGCCTTACCGGTAACGACGTTACTTGTAACGCGTTAGCGCCAACACTAGACACGAGTGCTGCGTCAGCAATTGACTGGGACTCGTTTTCCGACGGCGATAAACGGGGTATTCTATAGACCTTTGTCCGGAAGTGCTCTTCCGGAAGTGAACAATAATCTCGAACCCAGGCGCTCACGGGAGGGGGGGCTGCGTTGGCCTGCGCCGCTGCTACCCGCCGAAGGCTTCTTCGCTGGTGTGCCGGCTGCCGTTTCGCCGGCATCGGTCCTGTTTACCGCGGTATGTGGGTATAGTGCCCGTAATGTGAGAGCCGTTTGTCCATACGCCACTTTGCCGCTGTTGGTTTCCATCAAGCCGAGCCAGAAAACATCTCGCGACGAGTTGACCGCGCCGCGAGTGACGAAGAAAAAGCAAACATGGCGACGGTTTGTACGATTGCTTTGGTGGCTCCGGTGTTGCGCCTCTTCAACGTCCTCGTGAGAAGATTCTCCTGCCCTTCGAAGTTATTGCAAGCACCACGAGTGGCACGAAAGATGTGGAATCATCGTCTCAACTACAAATAAGCAGGCCTTCACGAGCAACGACGATGCCGAGCAGGCGCTCTTCACCGCTGTGTCGTCAGATGTTCTATACAACGCCGAGGTATTTTATTTATGATTTGGAATGGCTTCAAGAGTGGCAAATTAATCTATTTCGCAGATTGTTAGCGCCGAGGCGAGTGCCCTCCGTTGCAGTGCCGTTGTCGCGCAAAGTGCAGAGAAAACCGGGTGGCGATGGCGGCGGTGCTCTTTGATCGCTTTGATCTTGCGCCGTCGGGTTCATGGAGTCCGGAGTAAACGTACGTACGTGCGTCTGCTGGATCGGTGTTTTGGACTGCCTCAAAACACTTTCTCACGCGCATTTTCCTTGTGAAGCTTAGTAGCTCATTACACCTCGTCGTCGACTGCGCTCATTTGACTACGACTCACGAGCCTGCGTGATGTGAATTTCACTGCCTAGGATCTTTGGTGTGCTGTAACGAGGGCTAATAAAATATCACCGCGAACTTCTGAACAAACGAGTCGAAGTTTCGTCTGTTATTATAACTGATCGCCTGTCACAATATTAGCGTTCCTAAACTCCGCCCCCACAGGCACCCTGCTTCGTTGCCCGATAGTAAGTGTCTCCTCGTACAATTCCAGCTCCCACTTCAAGTAAGTACCATCCGTTAGAACTGGCAATCAATAGTTTCGAACCCAGAAGCTCGCAGCGTGTGTGTGTGTGTGTGTGTGTGAGGGGGGGGGGGGGCGATGGACTGCGACTTTTCCCAGTACTATTGAGTGCCAGTGTAGCAACAATTTTTTTTTTCTATGCGTACGTTTGGCGTGCGTGATGGATACAAGAGAGGTGGTCACTTCTCCGTGATCAGTCGGCAGGTCGTTTTACGTCGTGTACGTACGCTAGCTACGAATGGTACCTTCGTTTCGGTTTCGGTATCAATGAAACGCGGATGTCAAGGGTCAGCAGACACCGAGAACATCTAAGACAAGAAAGGTTTTCCCTTGTTTTCTTGATCGAGATGGGTTCTCGAATGTTCACGACATCTTCCCTGCTGAAGAACGGACCGCGGAGGCTTCTGGTGAAGGCATCTTTCACGATGTGTCGGTGCATTCGGACAGCCTGCCGCATGCAGCTCCGCAAAGCAACGCCGCCAACGCAGCCCCCCCCCCTCCTGCCTGCCAGTTCTTTCCGCGTGGTGGCGCGAGCGTAGATAAACATGGCGGCGCCCTGGAATTGGCGCGGACACTGGTCTATACTTCGTCTCACCCTACGATGGACTAAAGCAAAAGCTATCGGACCGCCAGATCCAATCACGAGCCACTTAGAAATTGTGCGGTATTTCGCTTCGATGCACGTATCGGTGCCCGCGTCTCGGATCACTGATGAGGGAACGGGTGGACAGTGGTTCGAATCGAGGAGCACTGAGTGACTCAACAATTTTGCATCGCAAAGAAAGCCACGACATATAGACCTTTCCAGCGGCAGTCTGGAATGAAGCGACCTGGCAAAAAATGCTGAGTCACTGAGCTGTGGACGCATGCGCAGCGTCCGATATACCGCACAGCAGATCAACAGCGCATGCTTGGAAGGCGTTCCACAGCCCAGCAGACAAAGATGGCAGCGCGCAGGAGGCGATTTCTGGAAAGGTCTATAGGCTCTTTGCAGCATCGAAGCTACAGAAATGATGCGGCGCTTTTGGTTTTGAGCATTATTCGTCCACCCCTAATCAATGTTAAGCGTGTCATAGTATAGCGTGGAACGTGATTGAACCTGGCCGCCCGTGGCTTTGGCCCTTAGTCCATCGTAGGATGAGACGAAGTACAGAGCGCTCTTCGGGTGTAAACAGAACTCCTATAAATAAACGAATTAACTGAGGGGCGTTGAATATTTTCACAGGGGTGTATTTAGGTGGGCGGGGAAATTTTTCCGCTAAATTTAGTGGGAAAAGTTTACCCTCGTGACGTCACACGTGACCCTCCCCTCCGCACCCTCCCATCCTCTTCCTCAAGAGCTGCGTTCTAATTTGGCATTAGAGAGAATTGTAAACGTGTTTAATTTTTTTTCTTCGTTTTTATCGTACCGCAGAACTGTACACCACAGACGCATGCTTCGTTAAGTCCCAAAAGCATGGATCACTCTAACGAAGCTTGACCTTTCCCTTTTCTGAACAAATTGGATCTTCCCCAGCCTGAACCGCTACACGCCCAATTGAACCCCGATGACAATCACCATCCACACACCCTCGGGCGGTAACAAAAACCCGTTGTCGAGGACGCGGGCAAGACCATACTGAAGAGGAACCGCGCCCCTGCAGAACCAAGAGGCCGAGCCACCGACCCGAACTCAAATGCGGCACAAACAGCGGCGACTCCAAAGCCCTTTGCGCGGTCAGCTCTATGCCGACGACCAGCGGTCCCGTATTTGACCAGCGGTTCCTCGCGAACGTGACCATGGAACCGGAGGCAGGCACGCGTCAGTTCCGAAATCCCAACTCGGCAAGGGACACCTTCTTTCCGGAAAGGGTTTGAACACACAAAGAACGCGTCAAAATCTGTTATCGCCGTGCGGAGCGGACAACGGCCCCGTGGGGGAGGCCATTGTCCGTCCAGGTCCTCTGTCCGGGAAGAAGAAGCGGGCGCCACAAAGCCCCACGGTGTGTCCACTCTCCCCCCACCAGGGTCCGACTCTGCGAGGCCCGAAGAAGCCATAGTCCAGAAGATCGCATGCCCTTCCTTCAATGACGCTGGGTGCCCGAGTTGGTTTGCAAGAGGAGAAGAAGGGGCAGGTCCCGCGGGGGCTTTCTCCCGTTTGGGGACCACAGTGGGACCCAAGAAGCTTTCAAGATGGCGGCAGTTCTGGGAGAGCCCCTGGGTTCGAGAGGTTTGAAAGGGGAGGTCATCGTGTCCTGAAGATGCTCTGAAAGAGGCTAGTGTCACGCCTGCGTGTTGAACCCGAGCACACCGGGGTGCCTGCTGTCCTGTGTAGGCAGGTGTTAGGTTCGGCCTTGAAGGCACCTTTGCAGTTCGTATGAAATTGATGCATGTATATTCGTAGGCGCTACATTGCGTTCGCTGCTTGGGGAAAGTACTACATAAGGTGCATCGTCACGTGATTCCCTCGGACGCTCTCATCGATTCAGTGAATTGAGAGAGAGAAAAAAAAATCACGCTGTGGAGAGCTTTGGTAATTAAAAAACCACCATTTCAAATAACTTAAAAATATATTTTGCTTTTCTCAGATGTTAGGATAACCTGAGTTTAGGATTCTTTATGAAGACAATAATGGGAACATTGGTTCTTGTTAGTCACATATTAAAATAATAGTTCAGGTGAAGTGAAATTTAAAGGGCCTCAGACATGCAAAAAAAAAATTATTTTTTTTCATGCTAGGCGTTAAAATGGTGTATCAGGACGTCACCCAAAAGTTGTTTCACTCTAGAGTTACGTTGTTTTTTCGTTGTTTTTTTTTTTAAATAGAAATACGAAGCCCAATGCAAAGTGCCCGCCATTGCCCTGTGACATAACCATGTACCGCAAGATGTCGGGGCGGTCAGAAAGGAGACATCGCCGGAAGTCACGTGAGTTGTATCACTCTTCGTGCTTAACGCGACCGCGTGTAACACTTTTTTAAATATTTTTTTTCCGCATTTCCGCGAGCGATCCAAGCAGACAAGGTTTCTTTTACTTGCTTCTCGTTGCTTAATGTTGCTGTAAAGGTAGAAGAAGAGGAGTCAGTGAATTGACGTGATCAACTACAATGCCTAGAAGGTGCAGTGTGAGGGACTGTCCCGGTATTCCAGCAACTGAAGAAGACATCATACTGCATGCATTTCCGAAAGACATACAATAGATGGACCGGTGGCTTGCTGCGGTTCCCGCAAGAGAGCTATTAGAATCTGTGCGCAGGCGATGGATGTACTCGTTGCACTTTAGTGATGAAAATTACCATCCTAGGCGAAGTTTACTAAAACTCATATAGGTCTCGATGTGAGACCTCAACTACAGCCTGGAGCCACTTCGAAGATTTTTTCTCAGGACGCACAGCCACCCAAAATGTTCTCGCAACGCTTTCATCATAGACCCCTTTCGAAAGTGCGCACTCTGTTGGAAGCTGTGGAATCCCTTCACAATGGCGGACGCACGAGACACCGCCAATGTAGGAACCTTAGAAACCGTACTAATGGCATTTCATTTCTAGCTTGTGCAGTGTTAGAATTTCAAACTCTGTGGTGTCGCGTTTTCCGCCATTGTGCAGTGGTTCAGACCTTTTAACAATAGGCGCGTGAATTTCGAAAGGGGTCTATTGACCTCCATCAGGTCGATCCACTGACTCTTCGTCCTCAACTTTTACAGCACGCAAACTAACCAACGGTGCAGCTACAGTAGTGCAGCGATAAAAAGCTAGTGGAGCTAAAAATCTGAATTGAGCTTCGTATTTCTATTTTTGTATGTAAAAACTACGCAACTCTAATGTGAGAGAATTTTTTGGTGATGTCCTGATACATAATTTTAACGCCTAGCATAATTTTTTTTTTTTTTTTGCGTGTCAGAGGTTTTTTAAAGGTGGGTGTCCGTCTCTAGTTATCATGTATCCCTTCCGAAGTTCTGCGCAATAATGATAGGGATACTGATAAATAGGAGAAAGAGAAAGAAGCAATGTTTCGATAAAAAATAAAGCACGATGGTGAGCTGTTGAAAAACATGACCATCAAAGGAATAGGGATACGATAAAGGAATAAAAATAAATTCTATAAAGAGAGGGTGTGTCACGTGCAAGCTTTCTGCGGTCATTTACATAGCGTTAGTTCAAGCGCAGTTCCAAATATCCGCTGTTTTAGTAAAGCGTAGCTGAGAGTTCAGGATAGTTTTCCTTTGTCCTGTAGAGTTTCCTAGGTGGTTCCACTCTTGCGCTGAGGCTGAGCATGGGAGGCACACGCGGTGAGACCAGCCAGACAAGTCGCGTATTCAAAAAGCCAGAGGATTGTGTGTGTATGTACATGTGTATACGATGTGAAGGCATCTGTGAAATGTTTGCAGGAGCCACACTAAATCATCGTTTGTGGAGTTACTTGGCACTCCAAACGTGCCACGAGAGAGCTTTGTTTTCTTATAGCAATTTAAAAACAACCCGATAAACAGAAAAAACAACAACAACTAATAATTACATACAAACACAAGTTTCGAACACGAGGCAACTAAGTAACCATCCTTAACCTTCGAGCCCTCAGTCCCATGACAATCTAATTACATTTCTGTGTGACGTTCACGTACCTTCGCTTTCACGAGAAAGCATCCAAGCTGAGAGGGAGTGAGAACAGATGAACTACAGAAACATCGCCGCGCACCTAAACATAGAACTACATAAATCGTAAAGCAATACTTAACTCCCGCAGCACGTCATATAGCGCTTTTCCGCGGTCATCTCTTAGTTCCAGCGCACGTCTCCAATTGAATAGAACGTGCCTCGGTCACCCTTTTCCGCGTTGCACGAGGAAATGGGTGTGTGTGTGTGTGTGTGTGTCCTCAGCAAGAAAAACGAAAACACGTTATGTATTACGTCCAGAGTGCGGAAGGACGGCCGCGCTTGCCAGCGAAAGCGGCGGCTGGCACAAGGTCAGGGGCGACTTATGTAGGATGGTTTACGCGCGTACGGAATACGCGATAATGTCGTAGTCTGGTCGCAGCAGAGAGCCGTTGGGCACCCAAATGCGAGCTCGCCGTCATTTACACGAAGGCGCGCGGCCATTAGCGCCTTACCGGTATCCGCACGTGTGGCGGAATAGTCGTAGCATTAAAATACGTCACTCGAAAGACACAAACGCAAACTTCAAGGTCATTTGAAAAAACAAAAAATTGGTAGGCGTGTGTTGTTTTCAGTTTAGACTTGCTTCTTATCAGGATATAACAGTTGTATAATTCTGTTCTCAACACAAAAAAAAAAAAGAAAAAAAAGGAAGACCTTGAACTTTAACAGTAATTAAGCAATCCCGGTAGGAAAAAAAAGAAAACGACACCTAGACGTATTTAAATCGGTGTCTACATAATAAAAAAAAATAAGCAAAACGAAAAGGAAACGAGGAACACATATGCACACTTTGGCTTCCATTTTTGTTTTATATCATATATTAGCAGACATTTCGTATGCTCTTACGTATCATCGGAAACTAAAATCTAGATGGTAAAGTGTCCAGTAATGAAAGATATTATAACAAAAAAATTAAAAAAAAAAAGACTGAGGCGAAAATTGTTGAAAATTAAAAATGATCGGTTATATCTCACACACAGGTAAAACTCGGCTTCCTAGCGTGATAGCAGGTGGCACCATCTCACGGCGGTTAAAGCAAACTTCATAAACGCGCGAAATTTCAAACACCGTAGGTTCCACCTCGTTCTTTCTGTCCAACGGCACAGGCTCTCTTACGATTATCGTATAGAACCGAGCGTCCGTTGCAACGTTGACAAGTGCTTATCACCTCTGCACTTGTTTTCTAACGAAAGCGTATCATGAAATTCAAAACCAAGTGCCTACCGAACATCAAAGTACACTGAGAAAATGGTGGACAAACGCTTTCTCGAGCCCATATTATATATATATATTAAAAAAGATAGCAAACACTGACAGCTTTATGGTATATTCGGCTGGTCGATTTACTGCCATTTGGAGCGCTCTGAAAAGCCGATGCCCATTCGGCAGGTGGAAGTCGGGCGCTCTGAATACATCAGAGCGCGTCAGATTATCGGATCGTGCGCTCCTCTGAGTTATGGCGCTGTGAGGCGCTCTGACTTCAGCTGCAACCCGTCCCTTGGTTAGTGTGATTCTGAACCAACAGATGGTGATGGGATTTTCATCCAGACCTGTACATCAATTCAATAAATTCTGTCGTGGCGCTTCGATGCAGTGTGGTAATTTTCTATGTCTTGCAATTGACACCCCTGGTCCTTCGCTTGTTTCTATCTTTGTGAGCTGACTGTGAAAGGGGCCTTACATGGTTGCACCAGTGTTCTTTCGGGGGAAGTTGCGTAGACTTTACGTACGCTCTGAGCTCGCGTCGCCATCTTGGTGGCGGAAAGAAAGCGAAGCCAGTGACTCGGCCGGCAAAGAACAGATGTGAACAAGCGACCGCGTTTCGTGCGAGAGATGCAATGCCAGCGCGCGCGCTGCTCCGTTCTGTTGTGGGTGTAGCGATAAACCTTCAATTCGTGCCTGAGCTTAACGCAAACGTGAACAGAGTTCGCAATTTTTTTTTTTTTTATTTGCTACTTTGTAGGCAGCTTTTGACAAAAACAATCGGTGACAACGCGAAGAAACATGCGGACGTTATCGCATGGCGTGAACCTATTTACGACTATTGAACTGGGCGCTAATCTTTTCACAAAGGTTTATTATTAAAGTTGCTATTGAATTGGTCTTGCCTGCAATGTATGCAGGCAAGACCAAGGCTGTAAAGCGAGGCGAAAAGATGACGGTTTTCATAATCCACGCTACCAATAATGATTGAAGATGCGTATGGTTAACACTTAACAGGGAATAACAAAAGCTGAAAACACCGCAGAGTCCTACATTTGAATGTCATATGTTAAAAAAAAGAATTAATTTGGACAGTCAGAAAACAATCTCTTTGCTTAGCAGCGACTTCTGTACGCTTCATCTAGTGTCGCTAAACGAGGTTTGTAAGACACCTCTACAACTAACCAGAAGAGTTTGTTGATAAAATATTCTTGAATATTTAACGCGCACTTACGTGCGCGTTAAATATTCTTAGCGTAACCACTTTGAACATATGCATGAATTTTTGATTTCGTAATAAAAAGTAAAAAAGTAACGTGAAAAGTAGTCAATTACTTTCTGGTAATTCTTAAATTAGTTTTGTGATGCAGTAATTCATTACTGTTATCAGTTACATTTAAAAAAAAGTAATTGTAATTGTAATCGGTTACTTTTTTTAGTTAGGCGCACAAGACTGCTCCGTTTAGGTCAGTGACGTGTTTATTTTGACCGAAACCCTAATGCTAAAAAACCAAAACAAAAAAAACTCGGCTGTCTAAATTTAGTCCGCTAAGCCCAAAGTAAAAATTATACGGGAGTCTTTCGCCTAATTCACAACAAAAGTAATGCCAAGGTTAAAAAATCGCTCGCAACAGTAAATTATCAGAATTCATTTGAGTACCGAGTACAGGGAGGAGGACGAGTAAACTTTTATCGATTGCAAACTAGATTTGTGGTCTAGGTGGGGTCCTTAGTCCAGGGCTGCAGTGCTCTCTACCGCAGCCCTCCACCTTTGTACCAGCATTTGCTGGTCGTCCGGGAGGGAGGGGGGGGGGGGGGGAAGGGGGCTGAGCAGCACATCTTTCCGGGTCTCGTAGGAAGGCGAAGGGGGAAGTGGGGGGGGGGGGGGGGGGGGGGCGTGATAAAGGGATGGGTACCCGCCGCAGAGTGGACAAGTGTCTGGATATTTGTTGGGGTATAATCTATGCAGGAGTGCCAAATGTTTGAATGTGGTCAACTGTAACTGACGCCAGGTCGTGGCCTCCTCGCGGGTTAGAGAGTGATGAGGTGGTGGATACTTGAAACGTTGGCCGCGTTGAAACGCCAGGACTTCGGGGAAGGGTGCATGAACATTTCGGTGCACGGACTTTTCGGCGCACGGACATTTCGGTGCACGGGAAATCAAAATCACGAGTTTTTTTTTTTTTCTTTTAGTTTTCTCTAAACGTAATAAACCCTATTCTAGCTAGAAATTTATTTATAACTGTAGCTAGAAATATTTTTTCCGCACTTTATAAATTTGTAGACTTGGTCATCCATTTACGGTCACTTACTCATATACGACCTAAAGGCCGGTTCAGACACTTGCGGTTGAGTGCGTTTGACTGCGTTGCGTCGAGAACCGAAAGCGAGTCACCGGCACATCTGTGCTTCGTATGAAGCGTGGAATTCAACTCAAGGACTCATGTTGGCACGCGATATTAGCAGCAGGGATGTTCTGGTTTCTCGCAGCCGCAACGCAGTCAAACGCAGTCAAACGCAACTGTCTGAACCAGGCTTTAGTGACTTTGTTAGGCGCAGCAACATCCTGCGGGAGGACTAGATACGTTGGACGTTATGTTTAATTGGCCGGTGTCTCTTTTCCAACGTAGGCACTATACCCGTTTTCACCTCAAGGAAAAAACAAGTTTTGCGCATTGTTCATACGCGGCACGAAGTAGTTCTTACGAGATTTGGTTGTCGGAGGAAAAAGCGATAATTTTGGCTTTTGGAACGTGTACGTCTTGATAAGATAACATATATCTAATCTACAATTTACCTACATATATCTTAATTATCTACATCAAGGGGGAAATCAGTAATGCTCCGCGAGAAGCCAGACTTTTTTTACTACGGTTCTTGAGGTGAAAACGGGTACAGACGCATCAGATCGTGTTTGCGCGTTGGGTCGATACAGGCGTTCTCGGCAACATCTGTACAGGTGTGGGCTTTATTATTGGTAATCTGTGTAGGAAAGGCCCCAACAGCAAGAAGCTTGAGATTTTTGAAAATTACCCGAGACATGTGATGCGACTAGTGCGTACACTGGAAAAGAGACACCAACAAACGAACCATAACGTCCAACGTCTCCAACATCACGCAGGACGGAACTTCGCCTAACAAAGTCACTTGGGTGGTCTATCAGTAAGTGGCCGTAAATGAATGACCAAGTCTAAAAAATTATAAAGTGCGAAGAAATGAATTTCAAGCTAAAATAGTGATTATTACGTTTAGAGAAAACTAAAAAAAAAAAAACTCTGGATTTTGATCTCCCGTGCACCGAAATGTCCGTGCACCGAAATGTCAGCACATCGAAAAGTCTCACACCGAAAAGTCCGTGCACCGAAAAGTCTGTGCACCGAAACGTCCGTACACTGAAACGTCCGTGCACCGAAACGTCCGTGCACCGAAAAGTCCGCACCGAAACGTCCTACACCGAAACGCCCTACACCGAAAAGTCCTAGACCCGACGCTGATGGCTGCTATCGACCGGTAGGGGTACATCCCTGCATCTGTGTATCTGACGTCCTTTCTACGTATACCGTAACCGCGTTGAAGTCTGGCCGCACGCCGTCCCGCGTGGAGCGTGGGGTTCATCTTACGTAGAATCGGGGTTGTCTGTATTAGCTCGTGGATTCCCACGAGCATAAATGAAATGGCTGGCCAGTCAGAGATTCTTCGTCTGTGGAAAGCTATTGCACGAAGTTTAAAGGGGCGACGCAACGACTTTTGTACTTTGCGCAAATACCGCTTCAGGGGGGTAAAGATGGGTGAGGAGGAGTGGCAAATCCTGCGATCCGCGAGACGTGCAGTGACGACAGGGCTGCCCACACGGAGTCAGAATTTCCCTTGCGGACGCCTGAAATTTCCCTATTTCTGCCGAAAATTACCTCGCTTGCCCAAATAATTATATAATACTAAATATTCGTTGTTTTATGCACCACTTCCATTTTTACGATGAGAGCTATATTATGTAACCTTTACGCCTCGCGTACGTTTCGCAAAAAAAAAAATGAGTTTTTTGGGCCAAAAGAGTGGTCAAGGCAAATCTGGCGAGGGGAAGTGTTACCGGGAGATCCGAACTGACGAATGCAACCCTATCTTCACCTTAGATGTTATGCACATCATCAGAACATGGTTCTGCTTTAATAACTTCAGAGCGTTTTACAATAGTCCGTCTAAAACAAGCTATAGAGTTCTCAAACTCGAACACATGGAACACGACACACAGTAAGCACCAT
Organism: Ixodes persulcatus; assembly: GCA_013358835.2. NCBI lineage: Eukaryota > Metazoa > Arthropoda > Arachnida > Ixodida > Ixodidae > Ixodes > Ixodes persulcatus. The sequence goes on along the minus strand of JABSTQ010005514.1, from coordinate 99,803 downwards.
TTCGTGCACGGTAATTCACGAAATATTATTAGCCATGGTAAGTCTGTATCCTGGACGTGGTGTCTGTATCTCCAGACATCGCAGTATTTCTTATTGTACTTAATCTTTCTTTTCCGAGAAGACACAGCGGCGCTCTCAGAAGCTTCGAGTTGACTGGTCCCTTCCTTCATAGTTTTCACGGCGGCGATGGAAACTGGTTTTGCCGCAAAACAGTTATTCGAGCGCTCATCAGTGTTGCCAGATGGTCACACAACAAACCACCAAACGGATGGTGGGAATAACCCAAATGTAGCCAAAGCCACTGAATTTGCCTTCGACCCGCGGGCATCGCCTCCGAGGGAACGACCCAGAGCCGCATCACCGATCCAGTGGATCCGCCGATATGTGGAACCAGAGGCCGCTTCGTGGACCCAGACGGCGCTTCAGAGGCAAAATCTGCATTCTTCTCTTTGCTAGCGCTCCTTGTCCGATTCGTGACCGTCGCAGTTGTGTATTCGCGAAACGGCATACCTTTGCTCAAAGACGACTGTTTTCGAGTAATACGCGACTTTTTTTGCACACGCTTGGAAAATGTATACAAGAAACATATTTCAGTAGGGTACAGCCTAGGAGACTATATAATTTGAAACAAAATACAAGACCATCCGACGATCCTCTGTGTTTTGTGACGTCACGCAGCAGCAACGGATGTCAGCCATTGACACTGGCGAAATTCGGGGTGAAGTGTCGTGCACAGGTACGCTCATGAAAAGTTTCATTATTATTTTGACATCATATATCAAAATAAAAGTGACGTTTGCGTATACATTATTACATACAAAGGCTCCCTCGACGTAACCAGCGCGAAAACTGATGTATTTCCGGTTTCGACCGGACAATTTGTTTAAGCTTTTTCCTAATCGCTTGCAGCAGAGCAAAAGGAAATACTCGTAACTCTGGGTTGACAGATAAAGTCCACATAACCCGATACACTTCGCTGCAGTACACAAACTGACCATGATGATGGCAGGTGTAATACATTTTTCTTATGTTATTCGGCAAAATTACAGCTGTTAAAGTAACACCTCGCACGAGGGTACAATGGCCCACCTAAACTTGACCAGCAAATCTATTGAAAATAAGGCGTGGGTTAACTTTCAGTGTCTGGTCAAAAAAAAAAAGGTTGAGAGAATGCTAGTTTTAGATTCTGTGACCTGCGAAACTTCTGATTGCAGTGAGGGGCGACGAACTAAATGCGACTGCCTCTCTAGTTGACAATGTTCGCTAATCTCCCGCCGCGACTAAGTAACACCCTTAAGACCGATGTCACCATTGGCCAGGGCTCCGCAATTACTAGAAGCGGGCCATGTTTCGGTGTTATTAATACAAATACCAAATCATGCCAAAAATAGGGATGGGTCATCTTTGGGGGTGGACTATCTTTCGGTATATATATATATATCACGATTTCACAGCTGAATAGTTCCCATCCAACGTACTAGCAAGACCAAACACCTGATTCTCGTACTCGAAATCTCGAAGCAAGGCCTGCCCAAGCCTCGAATTCCTGGACGTGAAATGACAACTCCAATCCATTGCAATATCAGCGATATGAGCTTGCGCACAACGAGTGTTGCGTTCCAATAGAAAGCTAAGCTGCATAAAACAGGACTTCAATTACTTGATTACTACGCAGTTGTTCTTTGAAAAAAAAAGCAATAAATGGCAGAAACAAAATGAAAGATATCGCTAAACACAAACACCGCCTCCAGTTGCTGTTGTTTTTCCTTTTATTTTGCGTTCCGAGGCGACGTCCGAAAACGCATTCCCGCCCAAAACAATGGGTATCTTAGATAATTGACTATACAACTCCTACATGGCACGCACTTTTGAAAACGATCTATGGTACAAAACAAATCTGGCGAAGACGCAGAGTAGGCTCCACCATACTCGAAGATCCGACAACGGTTTTTTTTTTTCTCCGCTTTGGTTCCAAAATAACGTTACGGACAAAAGCCGTTGTGGGTGCCTGTGTGGACGGGGGGAGGCCCATCGCTGGCATCCAATTAAAACGGCCCAATCCACAACCTTGAAGAGGCCGCCGTCCGAGAAGGATCTTTCATCTTCGCCGCTTTAACAGCTTTGCGGTGACGAGCAGGTTTTTCGTCGTACGGGGCTGCGTTTGTTGAAGAGGACGCCGCCGAGAAACTGGGGAGATCAGCTTTTCTTCTCCAAAAACTAAATGGGCTCTTTTTTTTTTTTTTTTTTGCGCAGACAATAACGGTTGGGGAACACCTCGGGCGACAGACCTCCGTGTCATGTTCGTCGCGACGCGAGGAGACTGTGCGGAGACTGTGACTGCAGTCTGCAAGCACACGCGACCAAGGGGTGCGCGTCTCAAAGACTGAAATTGGCTCTGAACATCCCCCGAACGCCGAAAGCTGGTCATTTTTACTTTTTTTTTTTCTACCCCGGGGGGGGGGGACGGTTGGGGGAATGTCTGCGCACCTTTGTAGTGGATCAATGTTTCGTCGTGTAACAATTTGGCAGATGAAAGCTTTTACAAATCTCGACAGTTCGTGTGGACATCTCATCCGACCGAACGAACATCTTAAAGGCCTGTTCACACATACAGCGGAGCGCTAAGTTAGCGCTACGTGAGCGGCTCGAAGGAGCGCTCATGTGGCGCTTCCTAGCGCGTGACTTCGTTCTAATATAGCGCGTGATTAGCGCTTTAGTAGCACCCTGTTAGCGCTCCAGTAGCGCCTTGTTAGAGCTTCAGAAGCGCCGTGTTAGTGACAAAGGGTGTAACGATACACCCTTTTACACCCTTTTTTCTTGAGAGTGTTCAGTAGGGCTTCTTGTACCGCGGTGCTGCGAATTAGCGCGTGCACTGCGGTTCCGGTTCCTGTGGTTGGCTGTGCATCAGCAGCACCATGGCGGACATGTGGGATGCTGAAATAGAAATGCGACAAATGCTCTTACATACGCGATTAGTGCATATGTGTGTGGACGGCTTAACGCCCAGAAGAGCCTTCTGGGTGCGCGAAATCTTTCGTCACTGAGATACCGACGGGTACCCGGCGAACCTTGTTCCTAAGCTGAGGGACCGAGACACAGAGCTCTTTCGAAGGCGGTTATTTTTAACTGCGTGTCTTTGAAACCAGGGTCACGCATATCGAATAGAAAGCGATGAGGTCGTACCCAATCAATTAGTCGGTCAGAGTCCATGACTCTGAATCGCCTGCCCGACCCTTTGTTTTTTTTTTTTTTTATTAAAACAGAAAGATAGAGAGAACAGAGAGGTAAGCCAAGGAGTACGCTTGACTGGCTACACTGTTAGGGAATGGGAAAGAGGATAAAAGGGTGTCAGAAGAGGAGGGAAAAGAGGGGGAGAAGCGGGACACACACTTCGGCGTAAACGTCCACACACATTTCAACGACGTCTTTTTGTGCGGGCAGTCAAAACACTTTCATCGTCACAGAGTCACACTCACATTCATGCTCATCAGTCACAGTCACAAACACATTCCTAGTCGCAAATATTCATAGAGCAGCTACTGTCACAGTTATTGTTAGGATAAAAATTATAACCAGGTTTTATCGCTAAAGTCTCTCTGCCAGGCCTGTATTTTCAAGAAATGCTGAAATGCTCTTGAAGGCCTTGCGCTGGAAAAATGGCGACGGCCAGTGGCCTAAAATTGATGATATGCTCATGTCATTACTATGGTGACTTGGCATAGAATTCTGGAGCTGCGCACGTTCAGTGTTGTAGAGTGGACAGTCGGAAATGATATGTTCACTAGTTTCTGGTATATTCCATGCACTGCAGCTAGGGCTGCATATAAATCCCAATTTGTATTTGCGCTGATTTGTGTAGGGTACGTTGAGTCTCAGCCGATGAAGAAGGGTGTCTAGATCTCTTGGGAGGCCTTTTGGCAGAAAGTTCCGTAAAAGCGGGTTAATGCGATGAGGAAAGGTGTGGTAATATGTAGATGTCCAGGTCACAAGGAAAATATTTTTTCCTAATATTCTAATTAGTTGACGGCAGTCCGCTTTTGTGAACGGTACGTCTTCACAAAGCTCTACGTTATGTCCGCAGGCCGCCGCAGCGTCTGCTGCGTCATTTCCGGGAAGACCACAGTGACCTGGCACCCACTGAAACACCCTTTACTTGGAGAGCGGCTCTTTTACTTCCTCTTCTTTCAATGCCAAAGGAAAAACAACAACGGAATCGCCGTGCACGCGCTGTTCCGCAGCAACAAGCACGGCACAAGGAGTGGGAGAGCGCTAACAAAGCGTTTCTGTAAGCGTTCGAAGGAGCGCTGCTGAAGCGCGCGCTAACCGAGCGCTACATCCCGCGCTAGGAAGCGCCACATGAGCGCTCCTTCGAGCGCTCACGTAGCGCTAACTTAGCGCTCCGCTGTATGCGTGAACCGGCCTTAAAGGGGTCATGAAACGATTTTCCTACTTCTTCCTCCTTAGCTTTAATCCTCAACTCAAATGCGAATTGTGAAATCACGTCGTCGTGACATTCTTCGGCACCGGTGCGATGACTCCTAGCTTCCACCGTGCTTTTTATGCACACCATAGAACTTGTCATTCCCCAATGACGATAAGTTCCTTCAGGGCACTCATTGGCCACGAACGCGAATCCGAATATTCGTCGACGGATTTATTGTTGACGAGTGCATACGTTCGAGTGACGCATGGTTCTCGTGTCCAATGCGTGAGCTGGGCTCGGCTGATGTCAGGTTGGCATAGCTGACGCGCTTTGGGAACCGCGGATGTATCATAGTGAAAAGGCGGAGAGCTTTCGAAGGAAAGAAGGTACAAAATAGTCCGCTATATTTTCAAATGTTTGTACCGAAAAGCTGGCTGTTGACTTTCTACCCTCTTTCTTTTGGCCAACTAAATGATATGCGATTAGTAAAGTCCCAATTTAAAATCACTTATCCCAGCCCAAAATTCGTTTCATGGCCCCTTTAATACGTTTGGTTCCTTTCAGATTTCTTGTATTCCTGATTTTTCTACCCATGCATATTATGCAATGAATTCAATTTGTATTGACACTGTAGGCATAACCAATGTGATTGATACTCTCAAAATGTCGTCGTCTTCTGGTATTGGCAACAATAAATCTGTTTTTTTTTTTGTTATTGTCCCCACAGCCTTGTATTATTTTTTTTTAACACAGCATAACAAAATAAATTAAAGCTCGCCTAGCACGGTCTGGGCACGAGCGCTTCGCTCTGACCAGTGGTTTAGTTGCACGAGGAGCGGCCCTTGAATCGTTATCTTCGATTTCCCGGATCAAAAACAAACAAAATACGATTTGTTGTCCCATAGCCTCCTCTATACTCAGAACGCCTGGCAGTTCGACGACGCGGAGCCATAGAGTGCCCGGTCGCAGATTTGGAGCGCGAGGATCTGGTAGAGCATCAAAGAGCCATTTCTCGGGAAACCTGGACGTGGTCAGCGCACAGGTTTTGCAGCGGCGAGGACCCGGAACACACCTGTTCGCTCGGGAGAAGTGTGCTTCGGCGTCTCGCCGCAGCGGGGCGCCAGTCACGTGGCTTTCCTCTCATCCGCTCCACCTTTTTCATTTCGGCGGCCGCTTCTCGTGGCGATCTGCCAGGCTTTGTCAGTATAGAGGAGGCTATGGTTGTCCCTACAGCTAAAGCGTGCCGCTAGAGGCGTAATGTTCCATCTCGTGCCCAATAGTCCCTGACGGCATGAGAACCGCAGGGAGGAACTTCAGTTGTCCCGCGCGTGCTGGATGCCGGGCGTTCGAAAGAGACGCTCTGCCGTTCCCACCTTGCCAGTAGAGAGTTTTAGAATAGAGAGGAGCCGCAACGGGACGTTCCCCGAGCTGGTTGGGTCGTCGCCGCTGCGCGAGTGCAGAAGTTCTGCGCTTGCGCAGTTGCGGGGGAGGGGGAGATAACCTGGAAATGAAAGCAAAGGTTTGGAATACGTCAAGGGTGGACTGGCGTGACACCAGTCACAAAAAGCAGACTTGTGCCTATCTTAAATACTCTACTCAAATTACTGTATATCAAATACTTTTTTGTAGTATTTTGGAATCTTGCAAATGCATTTCGTCTAGACTATTTGCTACTATATCTTAATTACATTTCTCACTATCTTGTACTTAGTATCTCAAATACATTTTGCAAACTTGGACAAAGAAATCGCCGTGACAGTCTACAGAATTAGGGAACGTCAGACTCCAGGGCAAAGCTGAACGGATTGCAAACTTGAAGCCAACCGACCTAACACAAAACAGGAAACAAGGCATGGTCCAAACACAGCCTTTAAACACCAACAAAAGACCAAATGGATCGCCCCAAGTCAGGAGGCTATGCCCAAGTACGCCCGCCTCTATGTGCCTCTTGTCCACTTTTTTTTCTTCTTTCAAGGCTGTTTTTGAATGGCTTGGACTTGGAGCTAGCAAAGGGCCGGTGACGTAATCTGGATTTTACACTCAGACCCCACCTATTGTCTGAAGCTAGACTCTAGAGGGGTTCCGTCAGCGGAGGATTCTGACGCCAACGCTATGTAGGATCACAAGGAACCATTTTCGAAAATCGAAGGTTCAGGTGTATGAAAATGCGCGAACATCTTTTTTCATGAAAGCACAGACACTCCCTCGGCCAAAGAAGCTAGATCCTGCTACCTTTACTGAGCTGCAGTGACCTATAGATTAGGCTTCCCCAAATCTTGTCCTTCTCCATGCAAAGCTTGTTCAAAGTGTGCCTTTCATCTCCTTCCAAATGCTCGCCTTGTTTCGTCCTCAAAATCCTTAAAACCAGTTTTCCGCGAGGTGGAGTCATTTATAAACATTCTGATTCTAGAATCTTGATCATCTTGACCTCAGTGCGTCAAGAATGGTTTGAACTGGTGCAGAAGGGGGCAGAGAAATGGGGTTTAAAAGCTCTTTTGTAGACACTCTCATGTGTTTTCCTCTTACACTTCCTGATATTCAGTTGTTGTTGTTGTTTTTCTGTGACAGGTTGAAGGTACAGCTTCTCATTCTGGCTTTTAACTGGGGGACAAAGTACTCGCTCTTGGCTGTTATTCAGGGGGCAAAGGCTGCTGTACTGGAGTCGATGTTTCTCCTGAGCGCGCACGTGTGTCGTTCACTCGCGTACTCAACAACAAGAGTGGCCGCTGCCTGATCAAGTTCTAGTTCGGCTCTTATGGACATGCAATGCCGGACTACATGTCAAGTCCCCCGAATTGCATGCGGGACATACTACGAACCTGTTGCGGAATCCCATATGGGCCGAGCCTGCCGTCACTCTAAAAGAGCGGCTGGTGCAATTCCTACAATACCTGAGTCTTGTTTGTTCCTAAAATATTTTAGCACGCATTATGTTGCGTATCCCGAATTATTTCAGAGTACACTTCGAGTGCAGCAGCTAAGACGCTTCTTGAAGGCCATAACAATCACAGCAAAAAGTTATTTTCAGAGTCATCACAAATAGAGCATCTCTCTGGCTTTTTATTGTTATATTGCTAGCTTGCAAAACATGCCAAGTATCTTCGAATGTAATTCAATTACCTCTTCAAAGTTTTTTAGTATACTTAAGATAGTTCCCACTAAAAGTAACTTGAATACTACTCTAAATACATTTTCAAATGGGTATTTAGTGTCGTATGTTAATACTTTTGTTGAGTATTTGGCACAACACTTACAGGGAGAAACTCATCTTAGGCGAAGTATGCAGGCCTGTCTTTGAAAGGAGACACGAAAACGACTTCGTGGCATTGAACTCTGTTCGCGCCATTCGAGGCGCTTAGGCCACGATGCCATCACGTGGCAGCAGTAGCCGAAATAATATTTTTTTTTTCTAAATGATATGATGCTACATAAATTAGTTAAAGGCTGACCACCAGACTCGAGATTCTGCAAGGCAGAATATCCTCCTCACCATGGGGGAGGAGGAAACAGGCAAAGGTGGACACAGTAGAAGGGGGGAGAGGAGGAAGCGCGGGAAAAGTGGAAAGCGCGAACTGGTCGTTGGTCTTTAAAGAAAAAACGTCGAAACGCTGATATTTCCTAAAAAAAAATATTTCAGGCAATCCATAGACATCCTATCTACATTTTAACTACCCTTTCAACTTCCTATCCAGTCACGTCGTATCGACAATTTTCAATAAACTGTATATAGACTTTCCTTCAACCGAAGTACGCACACTAGAAATACTATAAAATATATATGGCCATGTCTCGACAGACTTTTTGTCGCAATATTTCTATATAATTTTGATAGACTAGACCTGATAGAATTTAGGAGAGGGCAGAAAAGCGACATCACATTCAGTTTGAACCTTCTTGCGAAGGCTGCTTTTTTTCGACTGTGTCAAATATTATCGCTTCTTGCAATGCTTTTTTATAGTTGGAGCTACAGTTCACAAACCCTTAGAAGCCACTTTTTTTTTAAATTATTGTTCATAAAAAAGCAAGCATACTTGTCATCTTTTTATCTTCTGGTATGGTCCTCGTTCAAATGACTGCTTTTCAAGTGCAGGGCATATATTACGGTGAAGCAGTCAACACTACAGAATTACTATAGTCCGTTTCAACTCAAGAAGGTAGGGAGAGGAAAAGGATGGCCGGGGAGGAGGGAGCAGACGGAACGCTAAAGAGAGGAGGAGGTTTCCCCTTCCCTTCTCCGGCGTTCCGTCTGCTTCCTCCTCCCCGGCCTTCCTTTCCCTCACCCTACCATCTTGAGTTGCAACGGACTATAGTGTTATTAGTGTTCCGGGCGTGTGTATTTGTAACGCAGGCGTATGTGCAGAAGGCAAGTGGCGAGTGCATGTAGGTTTCCCTGGATATATTGTGACAAATGTTCAAGATTTATTTTTTTTCGCGAAAAACTGGGCAAGTAGTTGTGTTTAGCAAAAGGATAGAAATGTTTTATAACCTCTATCTATTTTTATATAATTTCTATGCTATTTCTATTCAATCACTATACACTACGTTCCAAAAAAAAAGTCTACAAAACAAAAACGGCCTAGAAGCTATAGACAGTATATGGAAAACTGGATACATTTTCCTCAGTATATATCCATGGCCTCTATACACTATTTTCTATAAAATATTTTGTTGAAAGTAGATACATATTCGTGTAAGGGTTGTACGAGGCTCGGACCAAACCAGCGGACTGCTGCTAAATTATTGGATGCTTTACCAGGTGTCATTATCTTTAACTATGGTCCTTTCGCAAGAAAAGGAGTAACCGGAGGAAACTTTGCGCACCAGCAGTCTCCGGCACCACTGCATGACCTCCAGGACTCCTGACGCAAAAAGATGTCACAAGGCCGGGAATCTCTAAGATCATGCCACACGAATCAGAGCGTCCTATGTGTTCCACAGATGGCACACGTAAATAAACATAGTTCTTTATGTTGCCAGAGTCATCTTCGAGGCACTCTGAAGCACATCCTCTTCTGCGGGCCTAGAGGCGACCATCTGCACACGCTCCTACGCTGCCCCCAGATGCTGCGTCACGGTCATCTATTAACTTGCAAACACACGTTCGTGGAGCGAGCGCGCTTCGAAAGCCACTCGCAGACCAGAAATACCCACAAGGACAAATGGCGTTTTGCCGGTCACCTCTGCACCTCCCTAATGACCGCTGCGGTGGCCATTAGAAGGTCCGACACCCAACCCTACTGTTTGGTGGCGCCCGCGGGTGCTACGACCACAACTATAGTTTCACTGTTCAGCCGACAATATCCATCGAGCTGTTGTCGCCCCTAAGAAGCTGACAGGGAGGTACGCGTTCGCCGGACCAATCAGCAGCTTCCCTTTCATCACCTGACACCGCTCCCTGCGCGAGGATATGGGCGTGAGCGCGATCACGTGGTGAAAGGCGGACGCATGACTGATGGAACGAGCTGGCAGCTTCCATCTCACCATCAGCTTAGGAGGGAACAGGAGTGCAGTAGCAAACGCGAAAGCTCATTTCCGGTGTCTGCATTGCCGAAGCCTGGCAAGAGACACTACTCATTACCGTTTCTGGACCACTTGGCGGCCATAGTTGGCACCCTCTGGTCATCGCGTGATCTTTCCGCTGGCCCGACCGCAACATTTCTTTCTTCCCCCGGGAGTTGTTTGTTCAAGCCCGTTAGAGTACACGCTGCGCACAGGCGTTACTCTGCGGGGTGGGGATTGAACGGCGCCAGCCACTGTTCTAAAAGGGCACGGCGTGTATAATCGGAGAGTTCTTGCTGCGGCTGCTTGCGGGCGTCCGGTGGGAGGGCTGGAAGAGGAATGTACCGCTGTCGGTAGCGGTACCGTATGTAGGGAAGTCACAGTTTCCTTCCGGTGTTGAGTGACAGGCACGACTGGCGGTTCTCCGAAGGCTCGGCGCCGGTGTTAGTAAGAATAGACCTCTTGCAAAATCCAAGCGATCCTAGCAGCGTACTGCCACGCAAAGTATGTCTTGGGAACCCTTTGGCACTAACTTCCAGTTTCGATTTGCCAACCTCACTTCTGACATCCCGTCACATCCAAATACAATGCTTGCATTTTTGAATATGTGACTTTTCTTCTATTTATAATACTGTAGGTGTAGCTATCATGAACAGAATGCTAGGACACTTTTGTCTAGGCTCCTATACGTGCCTGAGTTTGTGCGCAGGCAAACACAGGACTACGATAGCACATGGAAGAAGTATACTGGGCATCCTGTTCCATCGTCTCCTCAATGTCCGAGCTAGGCTTCTTAAAAGACACGTAAGCAGGGAGGGTTATCCTGCACTCTAAAGTGGAAGCCAGGCGTCCAGAGGGGGGACGCGGACGGCCGGACTTCTATTCCTCACTAAGTCTAGGCGGATCCTTACGACCGCTGGGGGTCCGTGCTTCAACGGGGGCTCTCACGAAGATGAATGGGTGCAATGCAAGCGAGCACCGAATTAATTTTTATGCAGTGCTGAGATGTATTACTTCATCAATGAGGAAATAGAAACCGAAACCATGTCACTAGCTCCTCTCAATGGCCAAATAGGTCCGATACTGATAGTGCAACGCGCGCAGTGTTGCGCGCAGGGGTTTTGTACCTGCACCTCCTACACTGGTGCAGACAAGTGTAGGGTGGTGTACTTCCGATCGTATTTCAATACACATACCGGAAGTACACTGCCCTACACCTTTCTCCACCGGTGCATAAGGTGCAAGTAAATCAAACGAAGCTATTATGTTGCAGAGTGATCGGTGGGGCTGAGGCCTTGTACTCCGCTGCTACTTGGAACTTTCTGGGGTACTAGCACCTTTTTCGGGAAACGTAAGTTAGTAAGCTCGGTCTCCCACTGATATTTTCATAAATCTTTCTTTCTTCTAAAACCGGAATTAGTAAACTGCCCGACAGTTTTTTGTTTGCTTGTTGTTCCTAAATTTTAGTAAATACAGTGGTGGAACTGCTGCGCCATTTGCTCCAAACTGCGCAAGAACTAATAACCTGCTACATGCTGCTACAAAGGCTGTATTTGTGCACAATTTGCGCCATGTCTGCGACAAAAGGGAGCTTTTCTTGAAAAGGAAACTGAATTGTCTGTCACGTGGCATTGTTGGCGATGCTACTAACAATTAAAAAAGTAGTTTTTTTTTATGTTTAAGCACAATGGGCGAAGAGTAGGGCTGCGTGAATATTCGAAATTTCGAATAGTAGTTTCAAATAATATGCTATTTGATATTCGCTTCAAAATTAACTGCGACGTTCGTACTTTTCGAAGTGTTAATCGCGGCGGGTTGGCCCCCTTGACTGCGCTTCTCCTCATGCACCGGTGCACCGCAGAGAAGCAATACCCGCGGAGCTATAGCACCGCGATCTCGCAACTCGCTTCGCCGGAGCGCAGCCGCGCGCTTAGACGAAAAACACACCTTCAAAACGTCTAATGTTTACTTTTAACCCTGTATACTCTGTACTTTTTGTTTACTCTTTTTACTCTGTCTAATGTTTTCTTTTACGTTTTAAACCTTGAAAACGGTATTGTGCACGCGCGTGACTGGTGTATTAAAGAAAGAAAAAAAGGAAACTTTGTGATTGTTGATATTTACGTTGCAATATAATCTCCAAAATCTAACCGTGACTATTATGCAAGGGTATATGTTAGGCAGCGATGTTCTACCAACCTGTGTTCATTATTTGTGCTTTCTTTCTTTTTTTTTTTTAAATCCAGAATCGAAGAAAATATTTACATATAGCAAGAATATTCATTTATAAATCCACTCCATTAGGTACGGCTGGGCTCTTTTATAGGTTTAATTTAATGTCAAATCTGTCGTTTACTTACCATCCCAATGTAGGTACTAGACTTCCTGAAACCACGGTCTATAAATATAGACGGGCACGCTGTTTACAAACAAGCCCGCGTTTGCCCACACCAGGTGTGGGCACTGCGCGTGCGCAGAAACCGAATTCGGGTGAAGTGAGGCCTCTGCGCATGCGCAGTACCGTCGACAGCGCCACCGCAGCTGCCTGACGTCAGGGTCGCGTGTTGGTCTATAGCTAGACTAAATTTAGCAGAGCTCATAAGTGGGCAATTAGATGCTTGGGAACAACCTTTGCGAGTTCAGCTAAATTTTCCTTTAAGCGTGGTGTAACAGTAGTGAAAGGCGTGGAGAGAGGCGCAGCAACTATTCCATATTAGACTAAAATATTCTGCCAAAACCGCTATACACTTTGAATTTGCTTCCTACCCAAACTTCATTATTTGCACATGCCTAACTACCCCAAAGCCGAGAGCAGCGTGGCACATTCAACATGAAAGTGTCCGTTTGATGTCGAACTCATGACAATTACGTCACCGTGACACAAACTCTAGAAAGTAACCAAAAATACATTTATGTCAAACACAGACCGAAGACGCCGTCGGTACTCCTAATAGGTTACTGTAATTGAGACAACTGCCGAATTACCTGTGTATGAATCTTCAATAAATAAATAAATATCTGTAGTGTCCAGACCCTCTGTAGGTATGACACTTTAAATAGTCACCCAACACTCTAACAACTGCATTTTTTTTTTCCACGGGCTAACTTTCAAAGAGAATATACAAAGTTTTTTTTTTTTTTTCACATGAAAGCTCAAAATGATCTGCTCAAAGAATGGGAATCTCTGCTTCAAAACCTGTTGTTCCCTGCTACGAAGCAGCTCCAAATCGTCACTTGTCAGTTCCACTACTGTAAAATATATTTTCGAAATGCACAAGAGAATAGAGAGTTTTAGTAGATCGTTCCTATAACTAAACCCTATAACGATACGATAACCATACGATACCGATACACAAAACAGAAATGCGCATTTAGTAGACCATTTTGAAGACAATACATCCGATACGGTCGCTTGAGGCGCTGGGGCGCTCCCTAATGGAAACGATTTGCACTTTCCAAAATGAAAAATAACGAATGAAAAGAAAGATGTTTCACTAAGGAAAAATAACAGTTCTTACATTTAATACAATTAGAAAAAACATCAATTAAGTTTTATAAGTTGCAGAAATTACAGAAATGCAGCAGCAAGCTACATCTAGCCAACTAGAGACAAGCCAATCTAGTCCCCCCCGGTGGCTTGTGGGTGGCACGGGAGTGCGCGCGATATTTCCCGATATTCCCGATACCTGCGCCCGAAACCCCCGATACTCTAGCGCATGCGTAATAGCTCCGGCGCAGTATCGGGTATCGTTATCGGAGTGAGAAACGATCTACTAAAACTCTCTAATAAGTGCAGTCGCCCACAGAGCACATATAACCATACTGGCAGGGGCGGATTTATGGGTCAGGCCGGGGGGGGGGGGGGGGGGGCGGTAGGCCTTCGGCCCGGGGGGGGGGGGGCGGGGGGGGGGGAGTTTGCTGAGATATGACACGGTCGAAACGTTGCCCAGGTCTATTTTGTTGACCAAATATTTGCTATGTCATCAAAAACTAAACTTTTGGCGAGTGTATATCAATGTTTTTATTTAAAAAAAAGTTGACCTTGGAGAGCTCAGGGGGGGCGGTCGCCCCCCCCCGCCCCCCCCTCCCTAAATCCGCCCCTGCATACTGGACGGTTTTTTCTTCCTCTTTTATTTACCTACAGAGCATACCAAGCATTTTTGGATTTCTTTCTTGCATTGCTTTTTATGAGTCGGGTTTTAATTTGAAGGGACAGCGTTCATGAAGTAGACGTTGATGCACTCGAACAAAAGTAAAAGTACTTACAATATCAGTATCATGTTGCGACAGCTTGAACTTTAGACTAAAGTTCCTGGATCCTGGAAACCAATAGCGCCATTGCCTTCCTTGTTTTCTAGACTAGCAGGACGCAAGCAGATACTAACATACAGACAAAGAAATCCTCGCAAGGCGATTGGCTGATTGGTCTCTGTTGCCAGTGGCGTCGGAAAAGAAGAGAGGGAAGGGGAGGTAAAGGGGAAATTGACCCTTCCTCCTTCCCCAGATGTTTCAAAAATTTAAACGAAACAATACGGGGGAGGGTACGAAAAACCTTATGTGCAACGCATGAATAATGTGCAAGACCTTCTTTGTTTTTTATTCTTGATGTGACAACGAGAATCGCACGATCTTGGGATCCCGACGACTGGGAAAGATGAAAACCATCCTCGTCGCCGTGGAGGGACCGTCATTCCCGAGGTACGACATACACAGCTCGGGGGTATACCGTCTATAGCCCCAACAACAGCACAACAGACAGTGAGTGCACTGCCTCAGCCTCCAACATAGCACGCAGGTGTGTCCATTAAAGAACGAATACGTCCGCTGCATGTCATGCGGAAAACAATTCCCATCAGATAAAAACCCAAGCGAAATACCGCATGAGTGAGAACTGCGATGCACCAACTGCAATGGCGAACGCTCGGCCACAGACCCGCAATGTCCAGCTAAGCAGGCGGCTGCGCAATCCAAAAAAAAAAAAAAAAAGAAAGCCTCCAAGTACGTCAGATGAGAGCCGGACAACCGAAAGTCAAGCGATCGGCATTCGCTTGCCCAAAGCAGAACCCACAAGAGTGGCCGGCTCTGCCCACAAACAACAGGTTCGCTCTACGAGATACACCACCGTGCAGCCGCAGCAGCGAAAGGAGCAGCAGCAGTAGTGGCAGTCGAAGTAAGGGGCCGCACTACCATCAACAACAAAAAGACCCCCGGCAAACGAACCAGAAGCCACAGCAGGACAAATTCAAGACAATCACAGTATGTACAACAACAGCATCAGCTAGAGCACACTCAACAAAAAGAGACCAGATTGCAGGAACTCCAACGCAAGCCGAGGAATCAAGATCATGTCACCAGACCGCTCGGCCACGAAGGAGAGTCAAGAGCAAAGACGCCTCAGGAAAGCAACAGCAGCAGTTAACCCTGGGCAATACCGCACATGCAGGGGGCAACACAACCCATGGATACCTCCAAGTTCCAACCAACAGGTGAACGGCCCAGCCTCTAAACCCTCTCCCCTTCTTTTCCAATTCTAAAACCACCCACGCTACAGGCACCAAGTACACAGCACACACAACAACAGCACCAGCAAACCAACACAACAAACTTCCATGAACTACACTAAAGGATATCTGCATTAATAACAGAATCCATACCCAACACCTTGACCGCACTCGCTCCGATGCTCCAACGAATGATCCAAGAGGCTCTAGCACTGATACAGGCAGAACTAGCAGCCTATCAGGACCAGCTCAGACCACCCAAACGCCCCACCACACCCGTACCCGTGAATGCCAACATGGAAAAAAAACATGAATTGTGCAAATACAAACGAACGCTAAACAAGACAACAGCAACGCCACACAAAAACTACTACCGCGCGCGAGAAAAACAATAAAATCATGATATCGCAATAAAGTTGCAGAGGCTTCCAACGGTAAAGTAACCACCTCGAGCAAAACATGCAAATCACTGTAACACAACCGGACATAAAATAGTCCTACAAGAACCGAACGGAGCACATGTCATACAGGGATACGACATGCATGTACGGAGCCGAGTATTCAGTATACAATCAAAGGGGTGATGGGAAGATCGCAATGACAACCCCTAATATTGTAATTACGTACATCAAGAAATAGATCGCCTCCATACAACATGATACAACAGGAAACAACGCGCCCACAATGGAAGATGTGGCAACAAGTACAGCTGGACGACCAGAGGCTTCACATTATCAACGGTTACTGGCTGCATAGCCAAACTTCAACATTCCTCCCGCCCTTGGCTATGAAACTAGGACTCAGCAGGGACAAGGACGCGGTGGTAACGTTGGGAGACCTGAACTTTCAACACCCTTCTTGTGTATATACTTTCAATTCACCATTAGGAAAATATTAGAGAACTACGCAGCCAATCAGGCGTGACCCGTCTAAATGACAAGCCGCCCCTAACCCGCACTGATGGAGAGCACCAAACGGACACCTCACCCCACTTAACGGGGATCCACGGCCCACTCAGGGCGACGTGGGAAACACAGGAGACACGTTCAGCAGCGATCACCACATAATATAAATTAAAATCACCGAAAGCAAACGTGTTCCAAGGCTGACGTCGTCGTCATCGTGGCACAAGGTCAGAGAGTAACTCGAAGTGGAGGACTAAAAAGAAGATCTCGGATGCATAGAATGGACACAGGCAATCCAAGAGGCACCGTTGAAAACACTTTAGATCACCCAGTGGTCGATCACCACCTAATAACCCTGTGAACTAAGCGACAAGACCTAGCTCACGCAAGACGTCATAAAAAAGGAGAGCAATAAGGTTCCAAGGCACGAATAATGGCGCTAACCCAGCCGAGCCAGGAATACGCTGAGAATTGGCCAGCCAAAGAGGGTTGCAGCAGTGCGACGATGTGAATGGTCAGATGCACACAATACATTCTACCCTGACGAAACGCAGCCGGCAGCAGGACAAACGCCAATAGCAGGAATCCCACTAGGGCAAGAATCGCAACTCGAACCGGAATACGAAGAGACAAAGTGGATAAACTCAGACTTCACCAAAGCAGAATTATAAAGGGCCCTATTCCAGCTAAAACGCAATACGGCACCTGGCCGGACAAGATAACCTATGGAATTTTAAGAAATTTCCCGGACAACAAACTTAACGAACCCCTGCGAAACATCAACGAGGTGCGGGCGACGGGAGAGATATTAGAAGAATGTAAGGTAGCGCACGTTAGCATGTTCCCTACACCAGGCAAACTCCCCAACATACCGCGGCAAGCAAGAACGGCAGGCAGCGGATGGCATCTGCAAATTATTAACTCGCCTTTGTCAAAGTGGTTGGTATATCCAAAACATCTTGCATGGGCAAGCTAATAAAAAAAACAAATGGCACTAAACAGACTCGAAGAGCCCCTCGAAGCCACGAATCAGTTAGCGCACACGCTAGTAGGATTCAGAAATCACGCCAGTACTCAAGATGTTGCGAAAATTATCAAGGAACAGGTGTACGATAACCCCAGCGCGATCGCACCATAGTTGCAGTAACCTGAAGAGGGCATTCGACAACGTCACGCACGAGGCCATACTAAAAAGCCTACGCGACCAACCCTGGAAATAGAATGTGCAGATACATAGCAAACTTTCTCAAGGACAGCTTGGTGAAAATACTGAACCCGAACGGCCAACCCTTCCAACTGTGCCGACTACGGAGAGGGAGGTCGCGGGGATCAATAATCTCGCCGGTGCTCTTCAATATAACCATGAAGAATCATCCGACTGAACACAATGCAATTCCAAATCTTCGCCACGGGTGTATACGCTGATGGAATTTGCATCTGGTGTACAACGGGGAACCCAGGCAACAAGAAGAAACGATCCAAATTGAACTGGACGTCATACACGAGCACGCACGGATCCAATGCTCCAATGGACCTCAAAGAGAAAAATTAAAGGAGTGCTTGAGAAATTGTCACAGATTAGAGCTGGGAACACCAGTACGCAGTAACCGAACTTGTGAATGCCACAGCACTCCACAACACCCTAGAAGAAAAGTCCGACGTCCAAGAAGAGGCGCAGAGACAGAGACTATAAGCCCATTCCAACAGGGGCGAAAAATCCTCAGCAGTCTGGGATACGCAACCGAACAGCTCCCAGAGATTCTCCAATCCATCACCAACCTGAGAATCCACACCACGGATTACGGTTGTGCCCCATCCCCATTCACATGCACCTGGAAGAAGATTCAAAAAGAAGAAAGTGCAGAGCGACACGCCTAAAAGACCCTGGGCACAACATCTACTGCGCGAATACGCCAGCTTCACGTCCTGAAGGAGGAGGAGGAGGAAAAGCTTTATTTGTCTTAGAGTGATTGTTGAGCGGGCAGGATAGGGAACTTAACCCCGCCTGGTGGCTAGGAGTCCATGGTCCGGAAGTTCCACTACTACATCGGCGGCGAGACCCGAAAGCCAAGTGGTCAGGTGTGACGCCAACGTCCCGTCAGCAATGGCAGCCGAAATACAGGCGATCGCCGAGGCCGCCACACTTCACTCACATCAAAGAAATGATATCACGATCAGAACGGACAGCCAGGACGCGGTCAAGGCGTACGTACGCCACAAACGACCTACCCGAACACGTCCTAGAACAACACACCACACGTTAAATCATCCCAACTATACACCGACGCGTGGGATTGACGTCATTGACCTGTGGCGGCGCGGCCATCGCGCTGGATCGGTCAGCCGGTACGAGGCATATAGTAATATAGTAAACGTAAGGCAACGTTATTAGATTAGCTCAGTTACGTAACTGCTCATAGACTCTGCATGCACGAGCAGTACCCCTCCTCAATCACCACGACTCGCCTTCCGTCGTTCGACGCGCCGGACGGCTGCTATGGTAACTGCAGTGCATTCTGTGGAATAGGTACGTTTCGTTGCACAGCGTCTAGATGGCGTTCCACCGTACTCTATGGAACACACAGTTCGTAAACGGAAATCTAGATGGCGCTTCGAACGACGGGAGGCGAATTGAAGTGAGTGGGGGGGACCCCCTTCCGCCCGAGTTCCACAACTGAGGTAATCAAGTAACGTTGACGTGAGGAGTGGCCTCTAGGGGCGTCGCGAACCTTTGTCGAACCTCGATTTGTCGAACCTTCGACCTTTCACTAAAGTTCGAAGAAGTTCAACTTATGGACAGTGTTGCCCGGCTTCTACACGAATATTTTGAATTTCGGGAAACAAAAAATTTAGAAAGTAGTTGATTTTATATTTTATAAAGTGGTTACTAATGT
The DNA here is from genome assembly GCA_013358835.2 of Ixodes persulcatus. Lineage (NCBI taxonomy): Eukaryota > Metazoa > Arthropoda > Arachnida > Ixodida > Ixodidae > Ixodes > Ixodes persulcatus. The sequence continues at coordinate 80,581 of JABSTQ010005514.1, read as the reverse complement.
TTACGCTCTATAAAAACGAAAAAATGCGCTTTAAATGCTTTTGTTAGTTAGTAACCTGAACCAGTGATGCAAATACACCTTACAAATATTGCACTTGTCCTCCGCCAGGTAGAGTTAACAGGTTGTTTTTTCTTAATTTTCGCGCATGCGCACAAAAGTCGAACTTTCATCGAACCTTTGTCGGACATCACGTTGAATGTTCGAAAAAGCCGAACTTGGTTGAACTCGAAGCTGGGCAGGTTCGCGACATCCCGACAACCTATATAGTTAAGAATGGCCACTGAAGACCTATCGCGGCCCAGCTGTTAGGACTCACAACACCCGCTGCTAGCTGGTGTAGTGGTGCCTGATTATTTATACATTCGTTACATTTGTACCATTAATGAATAGTTTCTCTTTAATTTACATATGTTTATAAAAATATCCGTATTTTCGAACGTTTTCAAGAAAAATATTACAACGAGTGCGACTGGGGCTTTGGCAATACGCACGACTTGGCAGCCGCGCCATAACGGCCGCCAAGGTGGCGGGAGATCGGATGTCGCGTGCTGCTGCGGTCATCGTGTGGATTTTTTGACGTTCTTTCTTTGTGGCGAAGGTGAGACGGTTAAAGCGCAACCACGTGGAGTGTTTCAAGCGTCTATTGAGCGTAAGCTGCGTCGCCGAAAAGCTATTTTCTGCTTCCCATACATTCACGCGAACTCGCGCTAGAAACACGAACGTGTTGTCTTGAACGACGCTTTGACTTTATGAGCGTGCGTGCCAGGACAGATACGTTTGAACGTTTGACGCGTCCCGCTCGCTTTCGTTGCTCCGCTTTTGCTCGAACTTAGGAGAAAATGGAGCATACACACGCGCCAGAATACAGCCGCCATTGCTGACCTTCTCTTGTTTTACCGATATACCGAGCCACTGAAATTGGTGTGGACGAGCCTCCACAAAGGCCAATGCTGGGGAGAAAGACAAAATAAATCTAAGATGGCAATAACCTGGCCTGCTATGATAATAATGAAGTGAAGTAAACGTAATAAGGGGAAACAAAAACTGAAGGTCAGTTATGGCGGCGCCCATGCACAGCTGCTGCAAAGCGTCTATACGGACGCCTCAAGAACAGTTATTTTTGTTATCGATGTCCTTATGGTCACAATAAACATTTGTGCATTACTCAATTAATCCGTTCAGTTGTCCCCTTCTTTTCACTGTTGAGTGCAGAGGTTTTAACTTTGCAAACTGTGCATTATCTGCTCTGGAATTTATAATTTACGCGTGCACTCAAGCAATCGATTCCTACCTAAATTCCAAGTTCTAGTTAGTCTTGGCAGACTGAGCGGCGCAAGTTACCGCCTGATACGAACGCAATCAATTATATTTGTTATCCATCCATTTAGATAGCAGTCATCTATGTCTCTAGCCATGTAGTGAAAGGAAGCGCCTAAACAGAAAACCGCGACCAACTTCACAACAGCCGCTAGGTGCGCTGACTGTCAAGTGAGCCACCGGGGTTTATGGGAGTGACCACTTTTTACGTTTACTGTAATACTCTATGGGCGAGGTGTGGGCAAAACAGCGGGCGCTTTTGCACGTGCGACGCAGCATTCCGGCCTGCCGCAAAGCTGCGTGACTCTTGGTTATACCGAAAGGTACTGCTAAACCAGTTGAATAAGCTTCCACAAGTTCCAGGTGGACGCTGACAGAAGACGTAGAGAATGTATAACTCGCGTGGATAAAAAAAAATGTTCGCATCGCACGTACGACCGTTTGTGTGCTAAGCCTTCATTGAAGTTAAGTGCGTAGCTTCCACTGCAATCCTTGTTCCCAGCACTGAGGCACTCCTACGCGTAGAGACGTCATCTGGTCCAGACCATCCGACTTTGTTCCTACAGTGTTTGCATACAAGTTGCCGCTCAATAGTTCCTCGGTTGCTTGCTACACCCAGACATCGTAAGGTGTAGCTAGACTTCTTCGATATGCTCCTCCGAAGTGGGAGCAGAGTTGCGCGTTTGTTTTTCCCGCGCCGCCACGCCGCTATTCGCCGAGATCGATCACGTGAGGAGCAAAGCATCCACCGCCGTGCAGGAAAGCCACCGCTACGGTCGCTCCGCCGACGTTGCACGCACCCCGGTGTATGTTCCCCTGCTTTCGCCTCCTTCTCATTTTCTGTTTTCCACGCCCACGTGACGAGCAAAGCATCCAGGGCCGTGCAGGAAAGCGGGCGCCAAAGAAACCCGCCGAGGCCGAATGCGCAACTCTGCTAAAGTAGCTTACAACATCGCGGATGCACGGTGCCGGTGGCGTCCGCTAGGGGCGCTCCGCCCCTAGCGGACGCCACCGACGCCGCGCATGTGCGATGAGGGTGTGGGCAATAAGCTCGCCGTCGCCCATAAACAAAACATTGAAATGCGATGTTGTCGGCGTCGGTGTGAGTCCCCCTGCCCTTTTTCGCGTTCGAATTGTTGATTCTACGTCTTCCTGACAATGTCTAACTATTTGAGCGGCCTCAGCAAAATTACCGAGGCTCGTTACACCACAAAACTTCGCTTGAATAATGTGACATGTGGCGATTCATTCCGCGTGGACGCCGCAGAATGTACGCTAAAGCCTGATTCGCATGATGAGATTTCGCTCGCAATTTTCAGTCGCGACGTCGCTCGGGCTGCAAAAGCGTGAACGGTAGCTGAGATGGTAGGCGTCAATACTAAAAAGCGCAAGCAGAATTGGACCAAGTGGATCAGGCATAACAAGTCGGCGATGGCCACTGGTAACAATGATCAACATCTTCTTGTATCTACTGTTTACATCGAGCCTGCTTACCAACCTTCAAACTTTAGTCTTTTGAGGTCTGCACTTACTTCTTATTGCAAGTACCGGGCCAACATTTGGTCTACCGGCCGGTGTCGTCTAAATGAGCAGACGACAAGCAGAAACGTTTCAAAGAGCAGACAACAGTTCGAACGATCAGGCGGCCATTTGAACTTGAAGACGCACTGAAAGTGGTCCGCAGGTGGTCCGCACAACTTGACGGTTTTCCGGCGTTCATGTTGGGACAAAACAAATAATTCTGACGACCACAGGTATCCGTGAATTCAATCCAAAGTGCTTCCCGCCCAAGCAATCGTGGTCCGACGGCGTCTGATTTTCCCTTTTCACGGCACATATCCACGTTCTCGGACGAACCGAGCACATGAAAACTGATCTTCAAGCCTTTCTCGATCGACTCTTTTGAAGGCAGGTTTTGAGTGGTTCCTTTCAAAACAACCCAGAAAAACACGTCTCACATGGGGACTTCCGCCCACAGCCCCAGACCGAAAGTGCACCCGACGCGCCACCATCGCGCCGTGACCTAACAGAGATGAGTTCGTGTATATACAGGAACTCTAGGTGTAGCAGCTGCCCGTTCGCTGCGATGGCGTCACCTCGGACGACGCACAACGCAGCGCCTTAAGGCGTCCAGAGCTTGCAGTCTCGTACCAAGCTTGTGGCGTAAGAAAGTACAGTTAAATTTCCGACAGGAACGACTCCCGACATATACGCACGGATAGCGCTCAACCAGTTCTTATACCAGGCAAAGTAGTTGTATGCCTCGAGAGACTCGTACGGTTGCAAAGCCGTAAATTAGCTCGGCGAAAAGACCAGGCAGACGACAACGTGCACCATCGAGGTTGAGCGGCAGCAAACTTGGCCGATTTGGCGTCGGAGGGCCGGCCCTCCTTGCTCACGGCGTAATGGATCCTCGAAGGCAACGATGTCAACGCCGAGTTTCTCGCTGTATCGCTGCTGCACGGGCTCCGTCCGGCAGCGAGCGCCAATAGTCAGACATAACAATAAACAGAATACGACAAACAAAGAAAGAAAGGAAAAAAGCTAGAATCGCGCAGCAGTTTCGGTTAGCGAACTTACAGTCAGCGTAAAAATGGGAGAAACACGGCGAGAGTGGCCGCTTTTGCCCACATCCCTCGTGCGCGTGCGCAGATCGCCTGCCGTGTTTGTAAACAGAGCGCGCCGCGCGTCGGTGTATGCGGAGCGCAAGTTCGTCTGCTTCTTTTGCTGGGATTGTGGTGACGTCAGAAAGACGCCGAGCTCTGGTTGGCTCTGAGTGATGTATAGTGTGTAGACCTCAAGGCAGCTTGTTGTGAGGTCTACCCACTATCCTTCAATCAGAGCCAATCAGAGACCGGCGTCTTTCTCACGTCACCGCAACCCCTGTGCAAAAAGCAGACGACTTGCCCTCCGCAAACCTCGAGTGGGTACCTAGTCACCAGAGAATTGAAAGGAACGAAAGGGCACACGCCCTGGCTCGTGATAGCGCAGAACCGAGCGTCGCGGTCAGCTGGCCGGAGACCTACAAGCCGAGAGAAGGACGGAACACATGGGAAACAACGCAGGGCCCTTCCGAAAGAGATGATAGAGGAGAAACGCAAATTTACCCACCCCGCCACGAAGCGCGTCACGATAGCCGTACAAAAGACAAGCACAAACAAATTCACTTCCACCCGTCATGACGGTACACTACCGTTAGCTTTCACCTAGGTCTGAGGGAGTTACTTCGCGTCTCATGGTAGTGTTTAAACAAAACGTATTTAATGACTTTAGGATGAGTACACAATTTGAAGGAATTAATACATGGACACTCTCGGGGGCCGCCTGGTGCCGGCACGCCCGCACACACCAATTACTCTTGCTCGACTCCCTTTCTCTCCCGTCCTTCCTCGTCCCCTTTTCCCTTCGAGGTGTCAGGTGTCGCCCGCGCCGTCCGGTCCGCCTCGCCGATGGGTCCTCACCACGGGGCGCCGACATTCCAACCCCGGCTTGGACACGCTTCCGCGAAAACGGGGGAAGACACCCCCCCCCCCCACACACACACACACACATACACACATACAAACGCACACAAAAATTACGATTCAGGGGACTGTCAGGCGTGTGAGTGGGGGTCCCGTTAGCTTGGAAACACTCAAGTAGCAGGGCCAACACACGCTCAACGGAAAGGGATGGGTTTCCGGAATATGCATACATTGGCGAAACAGAAGATACATAGACAAGCAAAGAGACCCGGCAAGGACGTGCGCGTGCTAACACTACATACACAACATCCGTGGAAGACCCAAATGACAAATATATGAGGAACGCAGACTCCGGACAATACGCATACGTACTGGGAATGTCCTAAAGCACGAAACTCGCCAGATATCCTCAAACAGACGGGTCCCTATCATTTCGTCGAAACTCGTTTCGTGGAATTACGTTTCGTGAACAACTTTTCGTGGACACACGTTTCATTGACGCACGTTTCGTCGACAAGATTGGTTCATAGACCCTCGTTACGCGAATACCACGTGTGTATCACTGAAGTGCGCGTTAACCCTACCCCCCCTCCCCCCCCCCCCCCCCCCGGCCCGGGGCCTGCGTTCTTCGCGGCGACAGTCTGCGGCGGCTCATTACCAAAATGCTAACCCACCTGACCGACCCGTACACGCCAGTCTCATGCAACCTAGTACAGAAAAAAGCTAATCTGAGCTATCGACGAAACGATTCGTCGATGAAACAATCTGTCGATGAAACATCGCGTGTCAATGAAACGTCGTTCGATGAACTGATTGCCACCGCAAACAGGCGCAGCTACCGCCCGACGTGCCCCACACGTGGGAGAGCTCGGCCGCACCACCATCGGAATTGCGGACCTTCTCACGGAAGCAACTTCAAAATCATGTCGAGCACAACCTAGGTTTAGCGCCAACGGCAGCAGCAGCGACGAAAAGCAAAACAGACGCTCCTCATCCCACTCGAACGGCGACTATAGTATTCAATAGTGCCAACATCAGCCACAAAGAGGCTCAAACTCCGAGCTTCTGCAAATAAAGTCCTTTCGTTCGTTCATTCGCGGCCTCAGGAAAACACCGCAGCTCCGGCCGAGTGGAGCCAAAGCTCGCGCTGCAGAACCCAGGGATCCTGGGTTCAATCCCCACCCCTGCCCGTTTCGATCTGGATGAGCATCGTGCCGACGTGCGGGCTCGCGCTTCGCTACTGCGTGGTGCCCGTTAAAGACCCCAGGCTAGCAGTAGTACAGCACTGGCTGAATTGCTCATCTACAGCTGGGAGTCTCGTCGCCCGTTGAGGCAGACCATGTTTTAGGCTGTATAAACATACAGACAACCCAATTTTTGTTTTCTACAGCGGAGACACCAGACGCCCGTTGAGGCCGACTAACCTCCGCTCTCTACACATACACAGAACGCACATACAATTTACAGCCTCTGGATTTACCGACACCACCTGTATAGGTCCTAGGAGGCGAGGTCTGCGCATGACGTCACCGTTAGTGTATCGCCGAGCCGCCCCAAAGCGGCAAACATGCTGAAGCTTGCATGACGAAAGTACGACGCGCTGCTCCTTATGAGACGCCGAAGACGCACTGGCGCTGCGCTGCGTCAATCCACAAGTGATGACGTACGGAAGGGAAAGACACGGGTCTTGTCTTTCAGACGATATTGCTTTTACGCAGTATGGTTCCTCAACGTTGATCTAATCCAATCCAAATTCAGCGGAATCAGAGCCCCCATCGTAAGTACCGGGCAAGGAGATGTGCTCGGGTCCCCGATTTTGGGGGGCATTCCACGGGTGCCGCCGGGACCCAAACGAAGCACGTGAACGCACCCCCCCCCCCCCCTTTTCCTATTTTTTTTTCTTTTATTTGGCCCCCTCTCCAAATCTGTGCTTGCCGAGAGAGCCGAGAAGAGCTGCCCGAGGCGAGAACGAGCGCGGTCGACGTCGCCGGGGCGAGCGGGGAGGCGAGCGGAGGGGGGAAGCGCGTTGCACCGCTCGCAGCCACTGCGGGCACCGGCACCAGCGTCCCGAAGAGCGGTGCTCTGCGCGCTCGGCTGGACGCCGGAGGGAGGAGGGGGGCATAGCGCCGCAGACGTTGACCCCCTTCGCCGCACGGGCAGGCACTCGCCGCTTGCGGAGAGGGGATGGCGGCCGACGCATCCGGTGCACCGCTCGCCGCGCCGGGGACCGTCGGGGGCTCAGCCTCGAGGAGCGAACGTCGTCCTCTGACGCCCGGTGCTGGTCGTGGGCGAAGCGTAAACACCGCGAGAGCTTTCAAGTTTCTAACGCGGAACGCGTTGCAACGAAAGCGAAGTTGAGATATGTGCATCGGGTGGCCGCACCGTGCCTTCGTCAGCTTAGATTTAGGGGGCTATGCGGAGCGTAAGTTCGTCTGCTTCTTTTGCAGGGGTTGCTCTGACGTCAGAACGACGCCGAGCTCTGATTGGCTCCGACTGGAAAGATAGTGGGCAGACCTCGAAGCAAGCTGTTCTTCAACCAGAGCCAATCGGAGCTCGGCGTCGTTCTGACGTCATCACAACCCCCGAAAAAGAAGCAGACGAACTTGCGCCCCGCATAGTCAGTGGAGAGTTTTAGTAGATCGTTCCGATGACTTCGATAACGGTGCCCGATACACCACCGCCGCCTTTGTGCACGCATCATATCGTTATCGGTGGTATCGGAACGATCTACTAAAACTCTTCAGTGACAGGATAAGAACGGCAGAAAGGAGTTTCAGTTGTCCCGCCCCCAGAGCGAGCGCGAGCTTCCTGCCTTCGTTAATGCATCGGCGTCTCATGAGCGTCGGGCGTGTACCAAAAGCACCGCGGAAGGCAAGGAGCGCGTACTGGAAGCCGGGCGTTCGAAAGAGTCGCCCTGCCGTTCTCACCCGTTCAGTGACTGCTATACCGTCCTGCCAACTGTAGCGGGGATGTTTAGTAGGTCGCTCCAAACACCCCGTTGGCGACACCCCATACTCCTCGGATGCCTTCTCGCACGAATCCTATCGTTATCGTTATCGGAACGATATAGTAAAACACCCTAATATGAGCTGCAACAGTCGTCAATCTCTTTTTAACGTACCTGCCAATTAAAATGTTTGATGGAACACGAAGCTTAGGTCCCATTCTTTGAACTAATGTGACAAACCAAGGGGATTGCAGGCGCAGAAGAAAGCAGGACTGGGTGTTGCAGCTTATAGTAAAACGTTTTAGTAGATTCACCCTACATCTCCAATAACTATTGCCGATAGTTCGCCAGCGCCTTTGCGCGCGCATCGCATCGTTATCGAGTATTGCTATCGAAGCGCAATAACCATCGACTAAAGCTCTCTATTATCCACAGGAGTGCACGGTGCTCCTCAAAACTGAACGGCGTCACCAAAACGTCACCACGGTCGCAGCAGGAGCGTCGCTCGACGACAAGCGTGCACCGGAGGAACGAAACCAACCGCAATCGGAGCCTTATATGACGCGCAGATTCCTGCGTAGGTAACATAAAGGGGTTCTGGAATATCGTTCCGAAAGCTCCGTAAACGATATCCGCTAACGATACGACGTACGCGCAAAGCCGTCAGCGGAGTACCGGGTATCATCATCGGAGGTAACGAAGTGATCGACTAAAACCGCTAAAACACCCTAATATACTCCGTTTTACGTTAATGGTCGGATGGATGGATGGATGATGACTGTACCCTTTATAACGGGCGGTATCTCGCGCCACCTATCTAACGTGAAGCGCAGTATAGAGCATAACAGGGCGGTGGCTCAGCGACAACGGCCGCTCCGTGCAGCATTGCCCACCTCCCTGCTAACCTCCCCGTGCCTGGAAGCGTAGCGCTGCCGACGGAACGGGGCAACGAGCGGAGCGATCCGCCTCCTCTCCCCAGCCCGGCCGCCGACCGAGCGACCAACCTGTCGCCGATGCCAGTGACCCAGAGCTCGTCTTGCGGAACCACTTTCTGTTTCCTTTCTTTTTTTTCGGCGCTTACCTCCGCCGCATCAGCGCACGGGACGGGCCCACGGAGAAAAGCTAGCGAGAGAGCGAGTGAGACGAGTTTTTTGTTCGCAGGATGCATTAACCCCACCGGCGGCGTCGGGGGCAACAGGTATATGCAGGCATAGAAGAGGCCCCCCCTCCTGTCCTCCTCCGTCAGTTAGTTGGCCAGTCTGGTTTTGGGGGCTTGCAGTGGGTTTCGGGGACCATGCGTGGCCCGCTCACCCCATGTCGAAACGGAACGCCGCCGCTCTTCTAGCCCAACTGTTGTTCGGTCTCGCCAGTGGTCAACGGGCGTCCGCTCGGGGAAGTTCGATGCCCACAAGGTGCTAGCAATTAACTTTTTCTTCTTTTCTTTTTTTTTTCTGAATAAATACGACGATTAGCGTCATATGTTCCAAACGACAATGGGGTCGAGCGAAGCGGTCACGCTGGTGACGGTTCGAAGCTGGGCTATATAAAAAAAAAAAAAAAAAAAAAAATTGCTATATATGGTGCCAGCTGAACATGATTTTTATGTAACCTTCTCTATGTAACTTTTACAAAGTTATGTCCGCCGAGGAAGTTCTGCCAGTCAAACGACCGCGAGCATATCGTGAAACAGCATAGTAGACCACTTTCGAAAGTCACGTGCAGATCATTTAGAACTTAGAAGGTTGGAACCACTGCACAACGGCAGAACAACTGGCTTCGTGAAACGTGCGAGTCATTCCTAAGATAGGGAACGTCGTAGCGCGGCCAACCCTATACTCCGTTCCCCCCTAAGTTGACAGAATACGGTGGAAGCTACGTGTTCGTTAGTCCAGTCGACACGTTCATCTCTCGCATGTGGTCACGATCCCGCCCATATGCACACCCGCTGAGAGCAAGGCCGGGTGACGACGAGGCGGATGCGGTTCATTGGTCCGGCGAGCTCGTAGCTCCCGGAGCACTGTCAGCTTAGGTGAACGGTGTATAGGAGCTCCGACCCGTAAATTAACGTCGAAGGTGCAGTATGCTATTGCGCTCGTCACCTTTTTTCTGTAGACATGCTTTCGCCTTACGATTCAGCCAAACGCACAAAAGTATGTCGCGACGTTGACGTTTTAGTCCGCCATCCTGTAGGGATTCCGCAGCTGTCAACAGATGGTAGTCTTCCGAGATGGATCTATGACGCACGACCGAAACGCCACCGAGAACATATTCAACTTTGGTCGTCAGCGGCGCTGCCCTAACTGGAGAGCTACGCGGAGCGCAAGTTGGTCTGCTTCTTGCACAGGGATTGCGATGACGTCAGAAAGCCCAGCTCTTATTGGCTCATCGAAAAAAAATAAAAATACTGGGTAGACCTCGAGGCCCATCTAGCTTTTAGGTCTACCCACTATCCTTTCAATCAAAGCCAACCAGAGCTCGGCGTCGTTCTGACGTTACCGCAACCCCTGCGCAAGAAGCAGACGACTTGCTCTCCGCATAGGCTATACACAGCTGAGGGGTACCTGCCTGTCTCAATTTCGTCTTGTGCAGGGACGTTGACTCATATGTGTACAGTGTATTTCCTTTCCTACATTATTCAGTGACCATAAGGCCGTGTTGTCCATGACCCAGTAAATAAGGAGTGGATAAGCATAAAAAGTGCTCGTTACTACGCGGAGCAGCAGCGGCTATCGCTGTCACTTCGCATGCTGTCACAAAATGCTGCGGCTTTTTCTTATTTTTATTTTGGTCACGGTTTAAACTTTGCGTTCCGTCAGATGGGTGGAAAATTCAGTGACGGTACTTGGGCTGTTCGTTATCGCACCACGAGAGGTCAGTCGGTACCACCTAAGAGACAAGGCGTGCACATGACGTCATCTTTTGTGGATCCCCGACCCGTCCCATGCGGCAAGCACGCTGAAGCTTGACGAGGGCCGCCGCAAAGAGACGGGGCAGACGCGTCCGTCTTGGCGTGCTAACGTCATTCTCGTTGTGAGACCCGATGTCGACGATGCTGACGCAAGGTAGGCGACGCTGCATGGATCCAATGCGGAGAACAAGTCGTCTGCTTCTTGCGCAGGAGTTGCGATGACGTCAGAAAGACGCCGAGCTCTGATTGGCTCTGCTTGAAGGATAGTGGGTACACCTCAAAGCAATGTGCCTTGAGGTCTACCCACTCTCCTTGTTTCAGAGCCAATCAGAGCTGGGCGTTCTGACGTCACCACAACCACTGCAAAAGAAGCAGAAGAACTTGCGCTCCGCATAGTGACGACGTTTGGGAGAGGGGAAGAGGCGCGAGCCTCGCGTTCTACGTGGTACTGGGCCAGTACCTCGTGGAGCAGAAGCGCGATTTGGGGCTCGCTGCGATTGGAAACGCACGGAAGAGCGCGCCTGGACTCCTCAAACAGACGAAATGAAGCGATGGAACAGCGTGGACGTTGACTGGTATCCATCGGTGGCGACCAGATCGCGAAAATAAGTTAACCCACGCGAATACACCACAACACTCGTGGCCCCCACAACCATGCAGTGTTGAAAGCGACGTGTTACTATATATTTAACAACGTTACTGTTAACTCGAGTCATTTTTTTAGTGACGTATACATGCTTTGCACCTTACGTCAGCTTACGCCGTGAGCTCTCCGGCCGCCGCCAGAGAAGAGGGGAAGGGGGAGCTCCCCTCTCACTGGGACTCTCTTTTGGTGTGTCCCAGACGTCGCTCTTGTCCCTCTACAATATTATAGGGAGTATTCACTGGCGGCCATAGCTGTGTGCGCGAATGCTGAGCGGCGAGCTTCCACAGTTCTTTTGCAACGTGCATTGCGCACCATCAAGAGTGCCGGTCTTAGCAGCCTATTGATGTGAGCTCGTTCTGAGCATGCGTTTTAAACAGCACCCACAAATATGGCGTCTAGTGAATACTCCCTATTAGCCCCGAGAGCGAACACAAGCGTCGCTGTGGTCGGCCTTCCACGATTGGCCGAACGCTGACTATGACGCCAGAAAAGGATTTATCATCGACGGAAATAAGAGGAATGAAAGAAGTTTAATTTTGACGGTGTTGGCAGTGTTCCTTTGAGAGCGCAATGATTTCAAGTTTCCACCATGCTATTTACAAACACCATCGAACTTGTTGTTTGCAAGGTAATGACGTCACAAGGGGGAACCACAGGAGGGCGCCACCAACACTTCTCGCCGCTAATAGAAGATTGAACCATCACTCAAAACTCCGTAGAGAAGCACCTTCTTCCTCTCTTTCTTCCGTGGGGGTGCAAAATCGACGATGTGACGTCAGTGCAAAGCATGATCGCTAGGGCCCGCTTCAGACGGGGCAATTTCGCCCAGCAACTTAACGTCGCAACACCAGCAACACGGGCCGCCCGCGTTCACACGCAGCAACCGAATTGCTAAGACTTGCCATCATCATCATTCAATTTGATTTTTCGCGCACTATTTAGACGCACAGCTACACGCTAAAAACGTGTTTTTATGCGAACTCATCTTTCTGAAAAGAACAAATCGTCTAGCAAGAAAGGAAAGTCAATCCAATTATAAACTTAAAATTATATATATGTATATATATTTTTATCTATTTTGTAAAAACAAGTAAGAAAAAAAGACTATGGCACCATGTAAAAGATTGATCGATGTCGAGATTAACATCCACGGATTTTCAATGCCGAATTACATCAAAATCTAAAGCAACGCGAAAGTAACATTCGTTAGATTTTTGCAAGTAACGATAGCGGTATTTTGTTACATTTGCAGGACGGTAACGAATCTCAGTAAAGCGTTAATTGTTCGACAAACTAACGGGTAACCTTATTTTGTTACGTATTTTCGGTAACGGGCAGAACACTTCCGAAAACACACCAAGACAGCAGCCATTTTTTTCGTTTTTTTTTTGTGTGTTTTGTGTTTTTCCTACGTGCCTCCGTCCATGGGACGTAGGACAGTCCCCCGATATAGGACCCATTGGGGCCCTGCATTGAGGGGCTAAGGGGGGATCCCAGAGGTGCCCCCCGAAACGTCCGACTGCCCGAAATCGTCGATTTCGTAAGCCAGATGGGCAGCTGCCCGCGGGTTGCGAGCGGTTATCGGCTTGTCCGGTTCCCCAATCTTCGAGTCGCGGCCCCCCCCCCCCCCCCCCCCCTTTCGTGCTGGGCCGATCGGGCAAGGAAAGCTCTTCTTGTCCCCGCGTGATCACGCAAGCCCCATTCCGTCCCGGGGCCCCGTCGGTCCCAGCGCCGCGGGCCCCCCATAGGAGGACGCCGCGGTGTGTATCGGCTTTCTCCTTGGGCAGGCAGGAATGGACGTCGAATTGCCCGGAGGAACGATCGTTCCAATTAGGGCTGTGCCAAGAGCGCTTCGGAATCGAATGAGGTTGCGTCACTCGTGGATCTCCTGGGACGTAGCGAGTGTGACACGAGTGGTTGTGACGCTTGCGAGTGTGACACGAGTAGACGACGCGTCAAGTAATCGCACGGAGTGGTTGTGTCAGTTCGCTTCTACGTCGATTCTATGTCGATTCCATATGATGAGGAATTGGCGTCAAAAGTTAATTTAGTGTTGGTTCAGATATCATTGTGGACTAACATGAACGCGTTAAAAATGAGAACGAGCGAAACTAAGGCTACCATTTTTAGGCCTAAACGTAAAATTGTCCCTTCCTTGAGCAATATCGCTTCAAACTTAGTTAATATTGAATTGGTCCAAAATGTCAGGACACTTGGAGTTGAGTTTTCTCGTATGTCCTGGAATTATCATGTTACATATTTAAATTTAAAAATAAGTCGAAATCGGTAGGAATGGTATGTCGGCTTCGCTATATACTTACAAAGTCGTTTAAGATATTGTTCTATAAATGGTTATTTTATTCCCATTTAAACTATTGTTCCTTGGCTCGGGGTAATACCACGGCGAAGAACTTAGAAAAAAGTGCACGTGAATAAAAAAAGAAAGATACGTAAAACTGCAAATTCACCTTATATTTTACACACAGAAAATCTTTTCAAATTTTATAACCTAGTCAGTATTTATAACCTCTACGATTAAAAGCTATCGACAAGGCTTAAAGCAGAACTTTGGTATCACACTTCGTTATTAATGGAATTGTCCAGCCTACAACAGCACATTGTAGCGTATTAAGTCCGTAATCCTGATTACTAGCATGAACTGACATGTCGATTAAATACGGGAAAAGAAATGTTAGCCTACCGAATCCCAAAATTTCTAAATGTATTGTATTCCCTGGGTGTCGTCATTGACGAACCAACTTTTAAGGAATTACGTTCCATTATGTATAACTTACACGTAGAAATTTCATTGTTTGATTTCGTAGTTCATATATTATCCTTGGATTCACACGAAACAACTATTTCAATGTTTGCCCGGCCTCTGTTTGTGCTATTTAATTTTATGTTTTAATATTTTTTTTTATTCCCAACTGCTGCGTAATGTACTGGGGTTGATGGCTTCCAAACCGTCTTGCGCGGCTTTATTGCTCAATTCCACCATTAAATGTAATGAGTAATAAAGAATGTTATAGTATTCTCATTAATAATACAACTTTTGGTTTGTCTTAAAAGGCGTGTATAACATGTTTGGGAGGTGTTTTGTTTCTTTTCCCCTACTGAATTACAGCATCTTCGAGCACTTTTAAAAAATACAATATTTAAAATCTTCAAAACAAGTCTGGAGCTTGACAAGACAGCTTGCGCGGTGTGCGTTGTACGCGTGCCAAGTTCATCTCTTCGAATGCCGCGTACCAAGTTTAGCTCTTTCGAACTCGTTGCCCTGCTACATTCGAAGCACGGATCTCGCCATGACTCGCGTTCGAATCTGTGTGCTGCAGACTGTCTTTTGTATGATGTGTAAGCAGTGTGGAAAAGGGAAAGGAAGAGATCATAAAGAGAGAGCGCAACCCAGGCTTAAGCGTATTTAGGCGTTTTAGACGACACCGTGTTTCTTCCACAAAAGGCGCTTCGTCATGCGTGTTCGTTGTCTCATGACGGTTACGTCGTGATGAGGAAGCAAACTACCAAGAAACTTCAGCTTGCTGATGATGTAATGAAAGAAGCACGCATGGTATTGTGAACTTATGCATATATCCGGTCGTAGGGTCAAGGTGTGAGCCTTTTGACGTAACTACCTTGTCAGATATCAAAACGAGGTTGCGTAACGCGACCATGTCAGCAATCTCGTATATTCCCCAACATTTCCCCAGGTTGGGATCATTTCTGATTCACTTCATCAAATAATGCGCTTCCGCCCCCCCTCTTTTGGTCTGACCACCAAAGTGTCAAGCTTTATAGAACTGCCTTGAATTGAATCCCGCCGGCGGTGGCACTACGTAATAGTACGGCTCGCTCACCAATTCACAAGATATATGCTCTTGGACAGCAGCAACGACAAGCTCTCATAGGTTCATGGGGATGTCCTGTCATAAATAACGAGAACGAGACCGTTTGCTTTGAGAATTGTTTAAACAAAAAAGAGATAAAGAAAAATATTTACAATTGCAGCAACGGTATTAGTAAAGAAGGCTACCAAAATATTTACAGCAGCGTTATCAGTAGACGTTACACACGCGGCTTCCACGGATCGTAATGTCAAAATAAGAAATGTTCGTTGTTAAGTGCGAAGTAATCAGGAGCCGCTTACTGAAAACACAACGAGTAGCTTTACTCGGCTCGCTCACAACTGCCGATCTTGATGGCGGTGTGTCGGAATGTCCCCGCATGCGCTGGCACGCACACTGTCTGATTATGGCAGAAGAAGACGAGGCGCGTCTTCTTCTTTTGACATGTTATGCCGGACATAACACCTCCCCCCACTAGACGTCATGTCCATATCTTTGAGGTGGTCGCCGGTCTCGGGAACTCCTTTGAGTGCCTGAGGTGTCATGCTCTGTCGGCGGCACAACAGGGACCGATTCCTCGGGAATCGCAGTTGCGCTGTTGTCCCTGATGGTTGTCGCGGGTCGCGGAGGCAGGTCGTCACGGCTGTTAATGTCCCATGCGGGTGCCACAGCTGTCTGGGGAGGTTGATTATGCGATGCCACTCTTCGCGGCCGTATGTGGTTGGTGTGCCGGCGGATTGAACCTTGCTCTACCCGAATCATCCAAGAGCGATGTCCCAGCTGACGTTCGATCACTCCCGGTATCCACTTTTTACCGTCTGGAAATGTTTTAACCCACACTGCTTGGCCTGCATTCAGCTTGCGTGGGTTTGTAAAGGTGGCAGTGCTTTCAGGTGTCTCGGGGCTGAAAGTCTTAAGTCGCTCGAGAGCAGACGGAAGTTCCCTTCCAAAAAGCATCCAAGCAGGTGTCTTTCCTGTTGCCACATGAATTGTTGTATGTTGTTTGAATAAAAATCTGGCAACCACACAATTCAGATCTTCTCTTCCTCTTTTAGCCAGTGCCATTTTCAGCTCTTGAACCATGCGTTCAGCCTGGCCGTTGGTTGCCGGGTGGTATGGCGCGCTTGTGATGGATATTACACCGTTATTCCGGTAGAAAGTCTTGATGTCTTCGGACACAAACGCTGTGCCGTTGTCTGAAACCACCTTCCGGGGGACGCCAAAAGTTGCGAAGATAGCCCTTAATTCTCTAATGACGGCAGCTGACGTCATGTTCCGCATTACTCGGACTTCCACCCATTTAGTGTAGGCGTCCACGGCCACCAGAAAAACTTGGCCTTCAACAGGACCCGCAAAGTCCACGTGAATAGTATCCCAAGGGTGGGAGGGTCTGTGCCAGACTGGCATGGGCTCCTTTGATGGTGTCTTGTGGTGGGTCTGGCAGGCACTGCATTCTGCGACGTATGACTCCATGTCTGCGTCGATACCGGGCCACCAGAGGTAGCTCCGTGCGCATGTCTTCATTGCGACAATTCCGCGGTGCCCCGCGTGAATCAACGTCAACGCGTCCGTCCTCAGCCGCGTGGGGATCACAATGCGTGCCCCCCATGTCACACAATTTCGATGTGTCGACAGTTCTGCCGCCTTTTTTGTGTACGGTGCGAACTCTGTTGATTTGAGCCGATGAAAAGTGCCCTTCTGAATTGCTTCTAAAACTTCAACCAGCACAGTGTCCTTTGCTGTCGCTTCTGCTACCTGTTGCGCTGACAGAGGAGGCCGTGACAAGCCTTCAAACATCAAGATGTCGCCAGGTGGATTCAGTTCGTCTTTAGTGTGTGGTAACGGAAGCCGACTAAGAGCGTCTGCGTTCTGGTGACGATTTCCTGGCCTGTACTTCAGGTCGTAGTGGTAGGCTGCCAGCTTCACGCACCATCTCGTCATCCTTGGTGATAACACTTGTGGAACAGGCTTGTTGGAGCCGATGATACCTAGCAGAGGTTGATGGTCTGTGAGTATGGTCACGGACCTCCCAGCGATGTATTGATGGAAGTGGTGAACTCCGTACACGATAGCGAGGCCTTCACGATCCAGTTGCGAATAGTTCCGCTCGGCACTGCCTAGCGTTCTGGATGCAAAAGCGATCGGGGCCTCCCGCCCATCAGCATCTTGCTGTGCAAGTACGGCTCCCACTCCATATGGTGAGGCGTCACAAGACAACACTAGAGGTCGTTTTTCATCATAGTGTGCGAGCACAGTGTACTTCGCCACTAGATCTTTCAGCTTTTTGAAAGCCCTTCGGTGTTTTTCTTCCCACCTCCACTCTTTGTTCTGTTCAAGTAGTTCGTACAGCTCCTTCGCGATTGTCGCGCGATCCTTTAAAAACCTGTCGTAAAACGCCAGGAGGCCTAAAAAGGACTGTAACTGCGTCTTGTTCTCTGGTTCTGGTGCTTCGACTACTGCTTGGATCTTGTCCTGGGTTGGATGAATTCCCTCGGCGTTTATGCGGTGACCTAAGAATTTGACCTCCTTCACGCCGAAGAAGCACTTGCTTTGCTTGAGCTTTAGCCCTGCATTTTCCAGTCGTGAGAGTACCTCATCCAGCCGACGTGCGTGCTCATCTGGAGTTGTTCCGCTGATAATTATATCGTCAAGGTAAACGCTAACTCCCGGAATGGCTGCGAGTGTGGTTTCCATGACTCGTTGAAATATCGCCGGAGCGGCCGCGATTCCGAAAGGTAGTCTCTTCACTCTATAGAGCCCCTTGATCGTGTTGATCGTCAATATTTCGGCGGTGGTATCCGTTACTCGCAGCTGCTGATACGCTTGCGCGAGATCAAGCGTCGAAAAAACAGTTCCTCCTTGAAGGTTTGATAGAGCCTCCGTCGGTGTCGGGAGCGGGTAGGATGCCGGCTTTGCTGCGTCGTTCACAGTACTGCGGTAATCCCCGCAGAGTCTCACGGATCCATCTTTCTTCCTGACAACCACGACAGGCGTTGCCCACACGGAGTGCTGAACCGGCTCTATAATGCCTTGCTTCTGCAATGCTAGCAATTCGCATTCAACAACTGGCCGTAGTGCAAATGGTACTTGCCGGGCTTTAAGAAACTTGGGGGTTGCTGTTTCTTTCATCTCCAAGTGTACCGGTGGTCCAATGTACCCTGTGATCTCAGACTTGAAGACCTCACTGTGTGCGCTAAGTACCGTTGTGATAGTACGGTCTTGCTCCATGTGGTGAATACCACTGAGTCGAATCTGAAGTGCTGAGAACCAGCTGCGTCCCATCAGGTTGCATCCTGTTCCGGTTGTGACTAGGAGTGGCAGGATATAGTCCTTAGACTTATGCTTTACGTGTACTTGCGCTGAACCGAGAACTCGGAGTCCTTCACCGGTCCACGTCTGCAGCGTCATATCCTCTCTCTGTAACGGAGGTGGCTTGTTTGGCCATGTTCGCCTGTAGGTGTCTTGACTGATGACCGTGACTGCTGCACCAGAGTCAACTTCAAATTCTAGTGCTCTTCCTTCTACTCTAAGCGTTATGAGGTACTTCGGAACCACAACGCTGGCACGAACAGCATTCAGTTCTTGAATGTCAAAATCACTCACTGAGTGATCAGTTTCGGTTTGGTCATCGCTCACCAGGTTGGTCGAGCGTTGTCCAGCTCCGGATCGAGCCATGATTCGGCAAGCCTTCTCAATGTGACCCGTCTTTCTGCAAAATCGGCATGATGTTTTGCGAAATCGACAAGTTTCTGCGCTGTGTTGCTCATTGCAGCGGTAACACGTCATCTCCGGCTGACCAGTGGAGGTGGTGGCTGCCCGGTTCGTAGTTCTACACATTTTGTTGAGATCTGGTTTGGGGAGTTTCAGCTCCTGCTGTTGTTTCACGGCACTCTCAAGTCTGATGGCAATATCGTAAGCTTGCTTGAATGTAAGTTTTTGTTCTGCAAAAAGACGTTGTTGGATACTCTCATCTTGAACTCCGCAGACGAAGCGGTCACGAAGCATCACGTCCAGCGGCAGCATCGTTGGATTGGAAGCCAATATGCCTCCGGAGCTCGACGACCCCGCTGACACTGTGCCGCCGGCACTCGACGAACCCGCTGTCGTCGTTGGCGATGTAGCTGTCGTCAACACGCCGAAGTTACATTCAGTTGCCAATTTCTTAAGTGCTGCCACGTAGCAAGCAATGGACTCCCCTGGATGTTGATCACGCCTCTGAAATTTGCTTCGACAGAAGAGTTCGGATGGTCTTGGATCGTAATGGTCCCCTAGCAAAGTCATAATGTCGTTGAAAGAAACTTCCCCTGGCTTGTGGGGTGCAACTAGCGCTCGAACCGTGTTGTAGGTCCCTGCGCCGCATAAGGTCAGCAGTAGCGCCCTCTTCTTTCCGGCGTCTTGCACATCGTTCGCCTGGAAGTAGAAGTCCAAGCGCTCCGCCCAGGCCGACCACGCCGTACCGTCGAACTCTTCGATCTTGCCTTGTAGCGCTGCCATCGTTCAAGCGATGCAAGTCTTCCCTTGTGCGGTTCTGGTCCGCCTTCGTCGCCAATGTTAAGTGCGAAGTAATCAGGAGCCGCTTACTGAAAACACAACGAGTAGCTTTACTCGGCTCGCTCACAACTGCCGATCTTGATGGCGGTGTGTCGGAATGTCCCCGCATGCGCTGGCACGCACACTGTCTGATTATGGCAGAAGAAGACGAGGCGCGTCTTCTTCTTTTGACATGTTATGCCGGACATAACATTCGTCATATGTTAGGCCCTGAAGTGTTCTGTCATTTCGACGGTGATGATGGCTGAGCGGGTGACGGGTCCCTGAGTTCCCGGCCTTGTGGAACCAGAGCGAACTCAGCGGGAGCGGTGGCCAGGCGTGCGCATTCTTGAGTTCTCGGCCTAGTCGAATCGGGACGAACTCAGCGGTAACGGTGGCCAAGCAAGCGGAGTCTTGAGTTCAGGACGAACTCATCGTTCGGCCAGCTCCTCGAACCGCTCGTCTTCTTCTCCCTTTTTTTCCGTTCCTTCCCGCTCGGGCTTTTTCTCCGGCCGTCGACGGTATATCTCGTGACACGCGGAGCCGTGTCATGGCGAAAACATCTGTAGCCCGGTGATGGTTCTCGGCCGCGCACTTCACACAAGCTCTACAAGACACACTGAACCAAATCGACGTTTTTTTTTCTCACTTTTTTAGAGTACATGGTGCCTAGAACACAATAATAAGAAGAAGACGATGAGAGCAGGAGGGAAAAAGCAGAGAGGAAAAAACAGAAAGGAACACAATAAACCAACCCCAAAGGCATCCAGGACAAACTTTTTCTTTCTAAAATGGCAACGTGCGCGATCGAAAGCGTCGCTGTGGTCGGCCTTCCACGATTGGCCGAGTGCTGACTGCGACGTCAACAAAATATTCCTCATCGACAGAAATAAGAGTAATGGAAGAACTTCAATTTCGACGCTGTTAGAAGTGTTGGCTCAGCATTCGCGCGCACAACTATGGCCGCCAATTGAAAGCATGGCACCCCGACTGGTGCCCCATGCACGCATGCATGTGCAGCGTGCATGCGCGCATGGGGCATGCGCCTGTCGTCTTGCTCGTATAGACGTTTTTACTGTGTACAAAAATCGCAGTCCACACGTGCTAAATCACAGTCCAGCCAGCGCTCGCGCGCGTGCATAGCACACAAACGCAGCAATGAACGCGCCCTTCAACGTTTTTATGGAAAGGTGATACTCGGGGTCAATTTTCTTGGCAATGAAGCCAAAGCTATGGGTGCCCGTGCGCTCGCGCACAGTGAGCGCCGATCACAGCGGTGCTCGAAAGGTCTTCACTTCTTCGGAAATGCCAAAAGAAGTTGTCCGAGTTTCTCAACATGTCTTCAAATTATAATTTTATCTCTCTCTCTCTCTCGCGCGCGTGTGTGTGTGTGTGTGTGTGTGTGTGTGTGTGTGTGTGTGTTGTGTGTGTGTGTGTGTGTGTGTGTGTGTGTGTGTGTGTGTGTGTGTGTGTGTGTGTGTGTGTGTGTGTGTGTGTGTGTGCGTGCGTGCGTGCGTGTGTGTTTGTGTGTGTGTGTGTGTTTTAGCATCATCATCCCAATATTTCTATGGCGCTCTCTCATTATTATCTCTTCCTTTTTTCCTAACCCCAGTGCAGAGTAGCTGCAGCTAGGATAAACGTTCAGGGGCCCTAATCTGGACACTTGGCGAAAAAGTCGGCGAGAAATCTGGCGGCTGTGATTGGCCGACGCCACCCTTGACCTTGGCGCCGGCCAATCATAGCCGTCAGATTTCTCGCTGTCTTTCTCGCCAAGTGTCCAGATTAGGGCCCCAGGTTAATATTTCCGTCTTTTTATCGTCAACACCAATCAAGCACCCGCACTCACCAACTAAGTATATCTGCTTCTGGACAGCCGCGTACGCCCCATCCGGAAGGACCTATTCTTAACGTCACACTCGCGTACGGGTGGTCACAAGCCAGATCGCTCGCAGCTGTCCGAAACGAATTCGCTGACACAGATCCGGCCGGACAACGCGGCGATTCTTTATCGACCGATTCGAAAGTATCAAAGCGTCTGGACACCCCGTGGCGAAGTCGATGCAGCCGTGGGAGACCTCGGGTCGTCGTACACCGCCGCGCACAAAGAAACCAGGTCAGAGGGAGAAGCCGCGTCAGGAAGGGTTGAAACCTCACTTCCGTATCACTGGTTCCGGCGCAAACATCGCTCGCCCAAGGCGCTTTGATGACAAACCGCTTAGGGAAGGTAAACACAGACGCCTACAGGAATGGGAGTTCGCCCACCGACGCAGCTTGCTTTTACCCTTTGATGTCCAAGAAAGAAGAGGAGGAAAATAAGAGGCAAGACACACCGTCTGCGGGGCTTCCTTCTCACAGCGGGACACCCGATCCCTTCATTTTGTACTCCCCCCCAAAACAGCCCGTCAAACTTACAATGGGCCGTCGGAAGGGTTAGAAAGGTTGAGCGGGCATCGGTCTCGCATCGATCTCCATCGGCTCGGGTGCCGGGTTTCGAGTCGTTTGTTTGCGACGTTCCAGACATGGCCCGAGATGGACGACGAGCCAGAAGGCTACTTTTCGGGAAGCCGGACACAAGGGGGTACACACACGCCGGGAACCATTCAGCGTCGTTCTTCTGTGTGTGTCTACATTTTCCGCAAGTGGCACAGTTTACGCTGCAGCGTCCCACTTGTTGTGTTAAAAAAAAAACGCGCGTCAGTAAGCAGACGGTTTACAAAAAAAAGGGGTAGACGAGTTTTTTTTTTTTTTTAATGTTTTATCTATGAACTGATTCCCCTTTTTTTTCTTTCTATTCCGACAAGGCAACAAATATAAGGCAAAAAAAGAAGGACGGTAACCCCGCCTGGCGGGGTCGTGAACCTTCCCTGTTTGCGAGGAGACGGACACAGGCGGAGGGTCTCTGTGCCTCGTGAGGACCGTCGCTACTCCTTTTCAGGATTACCCCGTCGAGGCGCAACGGGACTGCTTGGGAAAACGTGGAAAGAAACGGGCCGCTCTGGCGAAAACCAAACCCCTTGTCCCCATTTTTTTTTTGCCCCTTTTTTTTCATTTTTCTTATCCCTTTCTTTGTGTGTGTGTGTGTCTGCAACGGGAGCGACGGTCTGTCCGCTGAGGCGGTTTGGGAAAGGGGCAAAGGTCAGCCGGGGAAAAAGCTGGGACGGACCACCCCCTCCGGGGGTTATGTGGGGGTACGTCTTTAGAACCCGCAGGTTTCTGCAAGACCAGACGTTTTTTAGCACCGAAAGAAGAAAGACCCTGTTGCTCGGTATGTCCCTTTATTCCTGTGTGTGAGAAAAAAAGAAGAAAAAAAAAACACGTTAGAAATCCGTTGCGGTGTCCAGACTTCAGAATAACGTGCCTTTGAGCTGGGCTAGGCAGAAGTTCACAGGACCAACAACGACAGACGAACAAACAAACAACAACCCGAACTAGATGTGAATGTGTGTGATTGTTGGTGATGCGGGTTGAAGGCACGGATGGGAAGAGGCAAGACGTTCTAAAGCTGTGGCGTAGCGATCTCTTCAAACGGTTTCCAGAGAAAAACTGTTCTCGGAGATGGCTCTCGTGAATATCGTCATACGACGTAGCAGTCACACAGAACTGAAAGTCATTCGTGAAGATGGTGCAATTCCTGAAAGGACACTATAGGCTTTGCGAGCTAGGAGCGCCAGAGATATGGCTATTTTTAGATGTTTCATATGCTGGTGGTGGGCATCAAAACAGCATCTGACTGGACATTTTTAACTTTTTTGAGCTTTTCGTCTGCCGTCTTTCAACTTACAACAGGTGCTGTGTTATCCTGAGGCTAATTTACAAAGAAATTTTATTGTAAATGCGTTATGAGTGTTTAACAACCAGTGGAGGGTTCGCTGGTTTAAATAAGCCACAAATCGAATTTAAAAAAAAAATCAACAAAATCATTGACAATTAACAAACAGCATACTGCACATTCCCATGCGCTAGCATTGAAAATGTTTTCGTTGCGAATGTATCTAATGCTAAAGCCGGGGTCACACTACTCATGCATCATACGAAAGACAGTGTGCAAACACGAGTCACCGCATTATCCGTGGTTCCAATGCCGCCTGCCAATCTTTATCCTTGGACTGATTGAATTGCGGCATTCGTAGCACGGACTTCGCGGTGACTCGCATTTGAATCTCTATGCAGACTGTCTTTTGTATGATGTATAAGCAGTGTGACCTCGGCTTAAGAGGGTACGGAAACGAAATTTTAGCTCTTATTTCTTTGTTTAGCCAGAAACTACGTTGGGTCAGCATCTTAGAAGCACCAGTGTTCTGCTTGTAAACGCACGAAAACTAATTTTAAAACGAATAAAATGATTTCTCAATACCACCTGGTAGTTGGTAGACCAATGTAGTTATGATGCTGACTGGCTCCCACCCCAGCGCCATCTCACGGAAGCACAGCACACATGTACAGACAACTCGGGCTTGAACGGAATCGCAAAGCTTGGTGAATAAATCCACAGTGACACGTGCAATCCACACCATCAAGATCGCCGTTCTTAGCAGACGATAAGTAGGAGCTTGGTCTGAGAATGCTTGCAGGTGACGCCATTGCTAGGTATGACGGTTATTTCTACTTACTGGTTTCCTCGAGCTCCTACATCAGCGGTGTGAGACTAAAGGCCTGTTCACACATGCCGCGGAGCGCTACAAGCATAACGCTGACCTCGCGCTAAGCGCGTGCTGACCGGAGCGTTCACCAGCTTTGTATCGCACCGTCAAAACTGTTGTTGCTCATGGCGGACGATAAGTAGCTGACGACACCTTAGCAGCGCTACATCTGTGCTTCGCTGCATGAGAGAACCGGCTTTAACAGGAGGACCCGAACGCTCACGACACAGAAAGTACCGGCGTGGCCGCGAATGACCTTATGGGCAAGCTATGTATAGGTCATAGGGCGTATAGACCAGTGTCCGAAATTCTAGCCCCCAGCGATAAGAATGGGAAATAATAATCTCAAACGCAGGCTCTTGTGAAGAGAGGGGCTGCGCATAAAACAAGATTTCTGCTTTTACAGCGCTGTTGGCATCGGTGTTGTTCTTGGAGCTTCGTGACTATGCATTTCTGACGTTCTTGCACGTATACGATATGTGCGAAGGTTTCTAAAACAAAAAAAAAAAAAACGGGCTCTCACAAAAAGCGCACTGTGTTCCGTTCACCCCTATACTGTGTCATGGCGTCAGCGTAAACAAACATGGCTGAGTCCATGGAACAGAGCAGACACTGGTCCATACAGCCCTCGGATATTACTACTAGGAGAGATTGTCACGCGTTGACGCCAGCAAGCGACAATGCTCGCAACTACACTACCCTTGGCCGTGGAGAGGCCCTTGACGGCCACGAGCCCGATACGGGTTGCGCTTCTCGCTGGCGGATTTTGAAGCGAGAGGTGCAGAGAGCTCGCGGCCACGTCATTTCGTTTCCGTACCCCTTTAAAAGATCCGATAGTACGACAAGCTGAGATTCTGCTGACATCGTTTCGAGCAAACCATCTTGGGTGTTTTACTTCAGCCTGCAGGTGAGCTCTGTTATGTTTACAAAAACAATAATTGTTTGCTAGCGGCAGACGTCTACTGACACATCCTGTCATGTAGACTACAAGAATCATTACAATTTAAACTGAGGGAACCTGGCGAGAGATGTACGGGCAGTTCCAAAGCGGGCATTGGCACAGGACTATAGTTACTGTTTTCATATGCGATCTTTTATACAATCACATTCGAAAGTCTTTACGGGGAAATCGAAGTTAACTACGAAGTGGGAAGCGATCGTAATAAAACCTACGGCGAAATGAAGACCTACTGCCTCTAAATATACGTTGAACGCAAGATGTTTGCCGCCACTAACCATCTGAATAGGGCAGCTGCAGTTTTTCTCTCGATAATAATACGACAACATTGATTTAATACTAATGCAAACAAAAAAGGGTCCCATTTTTACAAGAGCCTCTCGTCCAATCTGTTGAATAAATTAAAAACAACTTAACAGTCTTGCAAAATATGAACACTGACGTATACGGCGTACCTTTCATATACGCGCATCCAACTGCACGCATCTAACAAGAGTATTCGCAGATGTCTGTTCCGTCCGTTTATATTTTTTAATCTTTTAGGGTACCAGTTCCCCATCGTCGCGCAGGCTTTCGTCACCACACAACCCGCATTCATCTAATTTGAATCGTTACATTATTGGACGACAAACTGCGGTCAACGACGCATGCATGCTATCACTTCCGCAGGTTCCTGCATCTCTCTTTCTTCTCTTGGTCACCTAACCTTAATCGGTTTTGCCATACACACTTGCCACGTCTTTGTCAGAGACGTCCGGCGGTCACACTTCTGAGCAAGACAAGGGCTCCTAAGCGGATTCGGTGCCTTCTGCCCATCACACGGGTCAGTTGTTCTCCCTTCTGCAACCCCCAACGGGCTCTGCTGTCCTCGTTTTTCCTACCACTACTCTTTGTTCCCCAAAACCGATGGCCTAGCCCCAGATCGGGCGCCAAAAAACTCCCCACGCCTCCAACATATGGCCCACTCGTCCGCCTAGGAACGCGAAGGGGATCAGCATCGCGGACGGCAGAATCCAGCAGCTCGAATTATATGCTCCGTTCACCCCTAAGCTCACAATGCGGTGGAGGTTACGCGCTAGTATGACCAATCACCTGTTTATCTTTCGCCACGTGGTCAAGCTCCCTCCCGTAACCCCGCGCAGAAAGCTGGGTCAGGTGATGTAAGGGTGGAGGCTGATTGGTCCGATGAGTGCGTAGCTCCCACCCCACTGTCAGCTTCGGAACTGACGACATATTGCACTGCTTCTGGTGCTTACGGTCACGGAAACAACCATAGTTTACCAGGCCCGCAATACTTTTTTTCTTCTACAAAGAAGAGACATACAAAATAGGTACCCCAAAGCACCAAAAAAGGACCATAAAAAAGTCTGGACCCCCGATGCCTCCCTCACCCTCTTCGTCTGTGGATATTCGTACACAGGAGTCCTTCCTACACTCCAAAAAACGGGAGACTGATATAAAAAAAAAAGGAAAGAAAAACTTTGCATTCTGGAAACTAGGTCATGAGGAAGGAAGCGGTGAGCCAAAGTCCCTTTCAGCTTCCGTTCCTTCTTTCCTCCCCCCACGTCCAGGCAAAAAAATAACTGAGACGCCATTTTTTTAGCACTGGTTTCCATCGTCTGCTCGCTCCGAGGGCCGTGTCCAGGAGGGGGAACCTTCTGGACAATGGTCCTTCTGTTGATGTTTGCGTCCAGCAAGTCGCTCCCATGACAACCTCCTCCCAACTGGGATCTTCCCCCACCCTTATTTCCCTCTTTCCCTCTCGACTCGATCGGAGCATTTCTTGTTGGCCTCGTCCCCGCCGCCGCCGTCGCCGCCGCCGTCGTCATCGTCCAGAAGCCTAACCTTGGCCTTGCGGCTCTTTCATACCTCCGCAAGAATGGCGCAACGTCCCGGGAAAACGGGCGCAGCCTTGACCCAATCGAATGCCAAAAGAACCGACCGTTTTCCGGGGGGAGGGAGGAGGGGGGGGGGCACTCTCTCGTTTCTTCCTCCCCCACGAGACGACGCGGAACGCCACCGGGAAGCGTTTTCCTCGCTTTCGCCCGCGCGCCGCAACAAAAGACAGACCGCCCAGTGGTCTTCCGGGAGTTTTCCAGGACCGCTTGGTCTCTTCGGACGCGAACAATAATGCCAACATAAAACTCACACACACAAAATTAGAAGCTCGCGTGGGCAACCACTACGCGGACGGCCAACGCTGCACCCAGTGATAAAGGTGTCTCGAGGCTCGTTTTCCGACAGAGATTTTTACAACTAGGTCGCGCGTTTGTCCAGTTCCAGATTGGGACGGTGTTCGACCCAGTTTCCACGGTGTGCGCAAGACGAGTGTCTCGATGCCGCGGTCCGACAAGAAGAAGGACCGGTGCAGGGCGGTGACAAGCTGTCCACCTGCCTTGTTACGCGCAGTGATTCCGCGGCTCCTGGCGAGGGCGAGCATTTCGGGGTGGCCGCCGGTGTCGTAAGAGAAAGTGGGCTTCTCGGGCAGCTGCAGCTTTCGCCTTCGGGGACGCTCTCCTCAGTGGCACGGCGTGTGGGACAAGGTGGGGGGAGGCGAGCGCGTGGACTCATTTCCAGTGGGGGATTTACGACAGGATCTGCACAACGATGCATCTGCTGCTGCGCAACATTCGGTGTTTTGCTAATGTTTCCGCTTATCGTCCAGTCTCACGATCTCCGCTAAGGTTCGATAAGACTGCGAGGTGGTGTTTTGGATGTCGACCGTGGTGGACCTTCAAAAATCAACGTAATACAAGTATAAAGAAACAATTGCTTGTTTGGTATGTTTGAAGTGCGCTTTGCGACGCCATGGTGTGAGGTGATGTCAGGTCACGTGACACCGACACGTCACAGTGTCATGTTACGTCTTGTTGCCACGTGGCGTCAAAATGTCACGTGATGTCATGGTGTCACGTTTTACCACCCGAAGCTCAATCAAGCATTGAGGCATTCCTATGGTCGGTGACACTACCGGTTAATAAATACCCATAGATGCTCCACGTGGCACGCACTTGCTGCCTTCTGTCGCGCTTTGGCTGCGCGTGCGACGAAAAGTTATCAAAGGCAGAAAGCTCACACTGGAGACAGAACCGTATACAGAGAATCGGTCATTCATTGGGAAGTATAGGAGGCAAATGAGGAGACGCCATTGGAAGAAAGCGGACTGGGCGTCTTCCAGGGCGTCTTCACAAATTCAAATCTGGCCAACCAGAAGCCGGAAATAATACCCTGGCGGTGGTCGCGAGAAACAAAATTAATAAGCGCTTCGGAGTACCTCTCGGTGACTGAAAATATGGTGCACGTAATGTTTCAATCACGGTCATCCAAAATCATGGTGGTAGAGCGCCTATAGCGGAACGATCGACATAATCCGTCCGACAGGCGCCGAGGGCCGGGAATCTGCCGCCCGAGTGGTCACACTCTGTCCGAGTAAAACAGAGTTCCAGCAGAGCGTTCGTTTCTTACATTTGCTTTGCATGATCAAAACGCGCACCATATCTTCAACCATGAAGAGTTACTACAATTAAACCTTACTTTCTTATTAAAACGGTTTCTCGCTACCACCGCTATGGGATTCTTTTCGGCTTCTGGTTGGCCAAGAGAGCATGCCAAGCCCTCTATCTGCGTCTGGTGCACACCCTGACTCTGCCCGCTCCTCCTATTGTCCAAACTCTCTCTATACACGGCCCTGACTGGAGGCAGAGCATATACTAACTTCCTAGCCTGTCACAAACTATGGACCTTTCCCATGTGTACAAATTCACAGCCCAGCGTGCGATGCTCACAGCCCAGCACGCGCATATATTCGTCGCTGCGGAAAGCGAGCAAAGCGCGCGCCATACGCGCAAACACTGAACCTGGCACCGGCCAGAAGCATTTTTTGGGGGGATCGGTACTGGACGCCATATTTGTGGGTGCTGTTTAGAGCGCATGCTCAGAACGAGCTTACATTAATAGGCTGCTAAGACCGCCAATCTTGATGGTGTGCAATGCTGGTTGCAAAAGAACTGTGGAAGCTCGCCCTTAGCACGCGCTCAGCAGTCGCGCACACAGCTATGGCCGCCAGCGCACACCAGCTCAGAGCACGTGGAGCGAAAGCTCGCGTTGCAGAACCCAGGGATCCTGGGTTCAATCCCCACCCCTGCCCGTTTCGATCTGGATGAGCATCGTACCGGCGAGCGGTCGTGTACCACTATACTGCGTGGAGCACGTTAAAGACCCCAGGCTAGCGGTTGTACTGCACTGGCTAAATTGCTCATTTACAGCGAGTGACTCGTCGTAACTTTGAAATGGCTGACCAACTACACGCTGTATAAATATCCACATAACCCCCCAGAAGCATTTTTCTAAACCGCCATAGCTGAAAGCACTGCCGTTGAACGCGCGCTGAGAGCGAACTTCCTGCCCGTTCACTTCTCATCATCAATAAGGCTTATGGCAGATGGTAAGCTGTGTTGCACAGGTTCCTGCGAAACAGGAACAAAAGCTCGTTCCTCGTTCGTTCCTAATCTCGGAACGAGTTCCCGTTACGAGTTCCAGTGGTCCGAAAGGAACACGTACCCGTTACATTTCAAGATCGGAACGTGTAGTTGCGGTTACATTCGCGCGTTTTCATGTAATATCGCGCGAGATAATCCGTCGATAAAATAAATCGAGCGAAAGAAAATATCTGCATCGAACTATACGCGTCTTACCACGATCACAATTTTTTTCTAGTTCTTTGTTTTCGACTATCTTTCGTGCACTTCCCCGACGTCGGAGGCTTAAATATGTCGATAATAAAAGCAGAAATACCTACTAAATTTTGATAAAATTGCAGATATGTATAAACAAAAAAAAACGCAGTTTTTTTTTTTTTTTTAACGTAACAAGTTCCCGTTCCAGTTCCAGAATGCAAGATTACCACGGCGGAATTCCTCCGTTCCTCATAAAAGGAACCAGTTCCAGAAACCTCGTTTTTTGGAATGCCGTTCTGCACAACACTGATGGTGGCAAGTTACCGGGCTAAAGATTGAACAGCCCGAGACGCATTTACCGGTAGCTCCAATTTAAAGTCCGCAACCTGGAGACGTGGCTCACGTCGTGCTCACATTTTTCGCAGCGACGATCGAATTAACAGGTTTCATGAAACATGCAGTTTCCATAAGACCCCTGCAGGCAGGCTTGGAGGGCCGTGCATAGAAATTTAGTCTGGTCAATGGGGGGAGCCGGCGGGAGCCGGGGTGAAGCGGCGAAACCGGCGGAGCCGCCAGTGCCGCATATTCCCCCGTGACGAACTTGAAAAGTAGAAATGAGCTGGGATCATGATGACCTTGAACGATTCGCGTAGTGCGGCGCAGGTATTATTTGTTTCTGGGTGAGCGTGAAAGTACATTACTGTTTACGTGTAAGAGATTGGTGGAAAAAAGGGAGTTTCAAGTTGCTCAGTGCGTTTACTGAGCCAAGAAAGGTGATATTGACTAGAAGCTTGAAATTTCTTGAAACATGAGGCGAAACTGCGAATGTAGGGTGCGCGTTCGGGGTTTGGGTCAATCAATACTCCCACGGAGGCGGCGAATCCGCAGTTTTTTCCCGTTCACTCCGTCGTGGCCGCGGCCGCGACTGCAGTCGAAAGAAGGATTGAGTGCGTTCTGAGTGTCGCCGTGCGAATTGCCCTTTCAGTTGCGAAGAGTCGCAAATTTAAACTCTAGCGTGCTGAAAGGAAATGCCGGAATACACCCTCACCTAGGAATTGTGATTGTAGGGTATTTGTTAAGCTCATTGCCTCCGCTAGGGGAATGTTTATGGCTAGTGGTAGCTCACAGCCCGAGCTGTCAATCATCGCGCCCAAGGTCATTGAAACAATTTCGGCAAATGACGTGCCCTTATTTTCGCCATATTCTTACCAATGAATGACCAAACACGCTACATATATCGATCTGGGGTCTCCCTAGCCCAGTCGCCTATTTTCGCTGTTGTTGTTATTTCTTTTACGACGATAGCCGTTATTGACGAAGTTTCGCAGCAAAGCCCCGGGGTGTTCCGTAACCTCACCATTTTCCTTTTCTATTTAGTGCCACGTGGCGTCATAGTGTAATATGACGTTAGTGTTAAGTGAGGTCACAGTGTCAGTGACGTCACGCGTCCTTCCACGTCATCTGACGTCAGAATGCCACGTGGCGTCGTTAACAGCGTTCCCTAAATTGAGCGGGACATAGGCCTTCTAAATTTATACGCCGCAATGTAACATGCGCGTAACCCAGTCTGCAGCGCCTCAGCTACCGCCGCATTTCATTTGCAAAACCACTGTGTGGAGAACACGGCAAGGAACCGCCACTTTCCTCCTTTTTTTATTTTTCACGAAGCATCTTATTTTTATTTGTACCCAACTATTTACGCGCCCACCTTTCACTAATCCCCAAGAATGAGCGAGTCGTAGTGACGTCATCGGAATACGACGTGCACTACGAAAGTCAAAAAAGAAAAAAAAAAAAAAAAAAAAAACCCCGAGCATTCCAACGGGCGCGAACAGCAGATATGTTTTCTACCGCGGAGTGCCAAGGTGCCGCCCGGAGCCAGCACAAAAGGCTTCGGGTACGCATACGTTGTTCGCGACGCGAAGAGCAAGCACCACGCTGCTCCTTCAACGTTCTTCATTCATCCAAACGGCAGGTTCGGCGCCTTTCTTTCTTTTTTTTACTCTCATTATTATCCTTATTACCATCTATACTTTCCCCCCTTTTTTTTAAGAAAGTGAAAGAAGGATAACAAAGGAACCCTGCGTCTGGTGCCGACGGAGGAGTCGGGGTTCCAACGTACCTCGCGTGCCGCACCTTCACGCCGTTGCAGGTAGCTCCAGCCGTCTAATAGAACGCTCGTTTATAATCGTAGCACATCCGCTTATTAGAGACTTTTAGTAGATCGCTCCGATACCCCCGATTACGATACCCGATAAATATACGATGCATGCGCAAAGGCAGCGGCGAAGTATCGGGTATCGTTATCGGAGTGATCGGAACGATCTACTAAAACTCTATAGTACGCGGGTTCGCGCTCCAACGACAGGTAAGTTGAGGACAACGGACTTGCGGAGAAAGAGCTGGTTTTTAGCTTTACTTTGGCGACTATAGCACTGAAAACTTGAGCAACGCATTGTCGCACCTCGGCCAATCGTGTTGCGGCATCAGCCAGTAAGAGCACTGACAAACCAATCGCAGAGCGAGAAGGCCAATCATTATAGGCAGTGCCCTGCTTTTCTTCGGCTGTCAGTGGGCCACAGTTCTTAGCACTCGGGGAAACAGCCCCGTACGACAGGTTCTTCCGCTCGCTTTTAATCATTAGTGATTATAAGCGGAGGCGCCGGGCTGTGTCAACTGTCACGGATACAGTGACGCGATTTTTATAAAACGACTTTCCAGGGAAGGACGCGGTGACATCAGCACGGTGCTCTCGGCACCTCGGGTTCGTTACACGACGTTTTGTAACCGGTCATTCTGATGTGCAGTTTTTTTTTTCTTCCTTTTTTTTTTCCTAAAATTTATTACTAGAATAGGAGAAAAATAGAATAGAAAAGGAGTGACAACGGGAACGTATTATTCGCCACTGGACCAACGTTATGATGAAATTGGGGGATTCGAACTCGAAGGGGTGCAGCAGAAAACGTTTGCGGGAACAGCGATCCTTGACGCAAGAGGACTGTCGCTTGCTTTTCTTTAATTTTTTTTTATTATTGCGTTTGTTTTAGTTTCAGCGGACGTTCTCACAATTACAGGGAGACGACATGGATGGAACTGCACGAGCTGATCGGCAAATAAAAACGAGCAAATTAAAATATTACACCTAGATATATCTCAGGGGGTCGAAATGACGTTGATTCTCGTCTGCAAGCACGTTTGTAATACGCGGGTCAATTTGTCCTTGGCTTATAAAAGCACCAATGAAATAGGCTACTGGAAAGTATATTCGCTCCTAGCTGTGACGAATTCTGTCGCCAATAACAAACATATTCGGCCCTGTAAAAATCCCAGAATGAATATTCGATTCTCAAACGTTTGCCGGTGACGTACGTACGTGACATTTACCGCAAGCTCGATGAGGAAAAACGCTCTGTACATAGACCATTCGAATAACCCCCTTCTGCGCTCCGTCATCTTTGTCTGCTGGGATGTGGAACGCGTTTTGGGCATGCGCAATAACTCACTTCTGTAGAACATCAGAAACCACGTCCACGTGGATGGATGAATGGACTAAACACGTACAGGATCAGTTCCTGCAAGAGGTTAATGAACTCGAATTTCGGAGCAGGCGTCTCAATCTAGAGGTTCATGGGATCCCTGCGGCGAAGGACGAGAATATGATTACTTGGTTGAATGAGGCTGCTAACAAACTACCGGTACCTCACCTCACCGAGTCCGATATTGTATCGTTTCACAGGCTACCCGCTAGACAAGGAAATGTGCCCGGAGTGATTATTCATTTCGCAAGGCAACACACTAGAGATGCATGGCTTAAGAAAAGATATAAGCTAAAGAACAGTGCCCCGCGATTGTTCATCCAAGAGAACCTGACTCGGCGTAATCGGGAGCTTCTTCGGCCAGCTAAAGAACGCGCCAATGCGAAGAACCACGCTTATGTATGGCAAACAAATGGAAAGATTCTTGTCCGAAAAACTGAAGGAGCACGCGCTGTTCACGTCAAGTGCAACGATGACCTTAACAACTCGGAGGCCAACTACGTTTTGACAAAAATGATCGTGTCACCCCCAGTAGATTGTAGATACTACGACGATTCATTTTTCAATCAAACATATCAAAGTTATAATTCACATTTTTCCTTCGTACATTTGAATACCAGTAGCATAAACAATAAGCGAGACAATTTAAATTTGTTTTTTGAATCATTATGTATAAATTTTGATGCCTTGCTTTGTACGGATACGTGGATCCCTGAAAACTCTGAGCCTCCTCAGTTCAGCGGCTATAAATGCACCCGCCTGGGCAGGAAAAATAAAAGAGGAGGCGGGGTAGCGATTTATTCGAGAGAAAACATTTCTTGCTATGTGTGTGTTAGATGAGTTTTCCGCTATCTCGACAGTCGTCGAGTCTCTTGTTGTGGACTCCGGAAGTGTTATTTGTGTTGTTCATAGGCCACCGACTGGAGACAAATCTGTGTTTATATCTTAGTGTGAGGACTTGTTTGGGTTTCTTGGCTCAACAGCTAAGCCATTCTTTATAATGGGTGATATAAATATCGAATTACATATAGAAGAAAAGCATGCGTTTGAATTACAAAATGTCTTGTATACCTTTAGATGTATTAATACGGTAACACTGCCCACCAGGGTGACCTCAGATACCACTACTTGTCTCGACGTATGTATAACATATTTAAGCACTCACGAGGTTTCTTCTGGCATTTTTACACACGACATGAGTGACCATTTACCTACTTTCTGTTTTGCACCATTTCTTAAAAAAAAGCAAACTTAGCGTAGCGGTTACAGGAAAATAGACAAAGATTCATTGAGAAAGTTTCGTGACCTAATCACTGCCATCGATTGGAACAGTGAATATGTTGAACACGACCCAAATATCGCGTACGCCAACTTTCCTAATAAACTTAAAATATGTTATGACACTGCCTACCAACTTAAACTGATGAACAAAAGAAAAGGTAGATTGCGCAAACCTTGGATGACCAATGAGTTATACGCTCGGATTAAAAAAAAACAATAAAAAAAACACCATGATTTTCTTAAAAGCAGAGATCAGGATCTTTTAGCAGCCTACAAAAAAGTACAGAAATAAGCTAACATCTGATTTGAAAAAAAAGAAAAACATGATTATTATCAACGCCTATTTTTCCGCGTCCGGAATGAGCCCAGAAAAATATGGGAAGCGGTAAATACCCTCACAAACAATAACAATCGCGCCACAGAAATACAAACTGTGATTGTCGATGGCAAGCGTGTAAGCGGGTTGGACTTCTCTAACGCAACGAACGAGCTTTTTGTAAAAATTAGCGAGTGTACTGCAGATACGCAAGAATATTACGAGTTCCTTGACAAACTCGATAATGTTATCACCAGTCACCCCACAGGAAATATAACTACTAATAACAAAAATAAAAAAATAATGTAGCTGCTGGCATCGATGACCTTAAACCAGTTCCTATGAAATACGTTCCCCAAGATATTAGCAACGTCCTATCGCACATCATGAACTGCATGTTAGAAACGGGTATGTTTCCTGAGCAACTTCAAATGGCCAAAGTTACACCTGTCTATTAAGGGGGCGGATAATACTTACAAAATTTCAGGCCGATCTCGGTCTTGCCTATATTTACTAAATTATTTGAGGGCGTTATACAAAGCAGTATAGACCAATTTATATCATCCTATCAAGTGATTAACAAATCACAATATGGATTTCAGAAAGGTAAATCCACAGAGCAAGCACTCGTAGAGGCAAAAGACAAAACAATATACAATATTGAGAATAAACTATATACACTAGGAATATTTTTAGACCTAGGTAAAGCATTTGGCACTATACAACACGACATACTGTTCAGAAAATTACATATGAAATACGTGGTATAGCTTTGGTCATCATAAAAAATTATCTTCAAAATCGATTTCAATTTGTTAAAATGAATAACATCGTGTCAAGTACATTGGAAATAAAATGCGGTGACCCACAAGGTTCGATCTTAGGTCCCCTTTTGTTTCTTTATATAAACGATATTACAGCAATCCCAGGGTCTCATGAGCTTATTATGTATGCGGATGACACCAGCGTATTCTTCGCAGACTCATCCAAAGCCCAGTTAGAACTCATGACAAATAGCTATCTTGCCGACCTAGCTGCACAGCCTCAAGCACACAAGCTAAAATTAAATACCAAGAAAACGAAGTATATATTATTTGCAGCTAAAAACAAACGCGACAGTACCAACATAGTTATACATTTAGAAATGAAATTATAGAACAATTCCACGAACAAAAATGTTTTGGGAGTTTGGTTTAATCAAAAGCCAAATTGGAACACGCACGTGAATAAATTAAGTTCCGAGCTTTCACGGTCGGTTTGGATGTCTATATAAAATAGGGAACCTTATGCCAACATGGCTAAAGAAAAGCTTATATTATTCGCTCTTTTACTCTTGGCTCTGCTTTTGCCTTCTAGTGTGGGGCACGACGTCGACCACAAACTATAACTTGTTGCTCACACTGCAGAAAAAAAATGTTGCGCCTACTTGAAAATTATAACGGTAAATTACAAGACCTGCACACTGCACCACCTTTTTAAAAATATGGCATTCTCAAGGTCAATCAGATTTATGATTTTAAGTTATTACAACTGATTCACACACAAAAACTGTATGTGACGGATATAAGTGACGTAACGAGAGCATGCCCTCTTCGACACGCACAAAAGCGGCCCCCTCAGACCCGTACAAATTATGGAACACAAACAATGGAATATCGAGTCACTAAAGCTCTGAATAACATTAAAGACCGCATAGACTTTAATAACACTTTTAAGCTCAGGACACTCCTCATGGGCAGTGGTAACCCTTTATTACCTGCATCTGTATGCAATAACTAGTTTTTTTTTTTTTAGATTCTAAAAATGAATATTTTGTTTATTACTAAGCGTTAACTTTGTAAATTGTGTGCAGCTGGAAAGCGCTGCATTGTGGACAGAGACCTTGTCAGGCTTCACGCCTTTAGTCCCTGTTTCCATTTCGATTGATTCCGAAAAAATAAGCATTCATTCATTTCTTCAATGGATGTTAATGGCTATACCCTTTGTAACGGGCGGTAGCTTGCGCCACCTAGCCTAACCGAGCGACTCGGCATTGTTTGCCAGGGTGCGGTGGAAAGGTGTACATGCACCCCACTCGGGGGACCGGTCAACGTGGCAGACGCCGGAAGACCTCACTGACCAACCGACCTCCGGAATCAAGGCCAGTAACCCTATACACGGACACGGCTCATGACCCACGAATAACCTATAGCGCGCATGACCGGAGGAACCCCATACCGGGGACAACCCGTTCAGAACGGCCATCCGTCGCCGTGAAAAGGTGTGCATCGCAGTTCTTCCGCTTTCAAAGACACGCTGCAAGTCCAGATACTATAGAAACCGCAAAAAAGTACAATTCGTTTGGCACAACCAAGCGTCCGCCATTGATGCGTCCAAGACCACCAGAAACGTCCGTATAAATCATGCATACACACACACCGGAAAGAACGTGGAGGATTCCTCACGTGAAGCGCTACAGTCACCGCAACGGAAACTACTAACCATCCCAGCCAATCCAGCGGTTCCTATGCATCACGTGACTACACTCCCCTTGCGTCACTGCGCGCCTTCTCAAAGTCACGTGACTCTCACGTGTCATTGTATTGGCTTCGATGACTGGAAGCGTCCTCTCTGGTCCATTGTAAGGCGAAAGGGAGTACACAGAAACCGCAGCAGAGCGCAATTCGTTCTACGAAGGGACAACCAAGCGTCCAGCATCGATCCGTACAAACCACCACAGAAACGTCCGTATAAATCATAACACACATCGGAAAGGACGCCGTGGATGACGTACCTTGCGGAGCGCTAGGTGACCATAGCGTCCATATAGTGTCCCGGACACTATGGTCAGTCGGCTGACCGTATACTGTCACGAGCGCGCGTCTTGCTCCATTATTCCCGAGCGTTATTTACGGGTTTGTCGCTCATTAGCGGTACAGAGCAGCGGCGAGCATGAATGCTGTCTCTCGGTGGGCGGACCGGCATAAATCAGAAGTGGTCGCGCGGCTCAGGGTTGCCGAGTGTCCATATGGCGGGCAAGGCAGGGGGTTGCTTGTGGACGGGTCACCCCGTGACCGACGACGAACCCTTTTCGAGGAGGTAAGAGGACGGCCGTGAATTGTAGCTGGTCCACCGCTAACACTCGTCTTGTCGTAGGTTTTCAAGTGTTGCTTTATGTAGGTTCAGCCTTGACAAATATAATTCGTTGTGTGCTGTTGCACTTGTCAAATTAAAGTTTGTTGCAACCCCCCCCCCCCCCTCCCCTCCCATTTGGCAATCCTGAATAAACCCATACACGATCAAGTATAACGCAATCATTACAGATCAACACGCATTTGATAGGTTCGTCTATACTGTGCCTCCCGATTAAACTAATCATTGAATGTTCTCACCAAAAATGGAAACAACAGCGCACGCTGTAACAGTCCGGGGCACCTGGGGGCAGCAATCTCAATCTAAAGTTAATTGAACCTCCCATTCGGCCGGTAGTTCACCGCGTAGAGCTTCTTTCTTATTTAGTTATTTATTCTCTCAATGCCAGAGGCATTACTGTCCTTAACGGTCAGCCTCCCAAAATGAACATTACCTTGACTCAGCTATACATAAACAACAAATGTGAAGAAGACACGCCTCCTCCCTTTTATTGAAACACGCAAAAAAACAAAACAAAAGAATAAAAAAAAACATCTGACTTTCGACGCCGCCCAGAGAAAGCAACAGTTAGCACACTCGCTCGCTTCAATTCTGACGAGTCGTGTCGTTCTGAAAATCCCCGAAGCACCGGCAAAATTCCCCTTCTCGCCGGACGCCCGAGTGTTTCGGGAAAGGTACCCTCGCCGTGTTCGCCGTCGCCACGGTTGTGTTGTTGTTTTCGTTGCTGCTTCTGCTCTTATTGTTATGTTGCTACGTTGGAAAAAGGCCCGTTTACGTGATTTATGCCCAAGAAAGACCCGAGGTGGCGGCGCCCGGGGTGAAAGTGCCATTTTCGTCTGTCGCGATGCACCGCTTCCCGACCGGAATCGCAGGCAGTTCCAGGGTGACCCTTTCTCCCAGACGACCCCCCTCCTCCCCAATCCGAAGAACGTTTCGGCAAGGATCCGTTTTCTCGAACGGACCATCGGGTCTTTGGTGCTCCGTTGAAGAAAGGAAAAAGGGGCGGGTAAGGGAGCCGTTTATGTCCGCGACTCCCCTTGCGATCGCCGCTTCCGCCAGGAACATATGGCATCTCGTCGGTCCGTGTATAGAGGTGACCGATCCTTGAGCCCCTAACTGGACGTAAGAGGAGGGTTACGGTAACTACAATGTCTAGCAGTACATAGACAATAGTTCAACGAACAATGCTCTTACACGTACCAAGTACGCCTTGTCTTTTACATGTACGAAGTGCTACCGCGGGCGGATGTTTGCTGTGAAAACCCGGATGATAACACCACCGCGAGCGTGTCGTCCTCATTTTCGCACAGCCAGCCTTGAGTCTGTGGCACTAGTGGTAACTTTAGTTCACTACCGCCACTGCTAGCTTTGCGCCTGCATCACGAGTGGTAACTTTGGCGCACCCCCGAGTTTCCCACGAGCTTCGAGTCGTTCCAACATAAAAAGGGTTGATTTAGAGGTTTTCGATGACGCTCAGTAAGTTTCTAGTTGGAACCATATGTCTATTTTCACTAATTCAAAAGTTCATTAACGAATTTCAATGAATTCGCCGACTTATCGCAAAGATTAGCCACCCACATACTGTCCCCCTGGCCGTATAACTCACCTGTACAAACCGCATAAGTGTAACTTTCACGTCTTTTTTTAAACAAATTTGTAAAGCTAAACACAAAACTGCATATCAAGTTAAAAAAAAAAAAGGCAGATAAAATTGCCGTTCATGAAATGGTTAACAAGTTCGTGACAGCGTGGAAGGGTCAATCTCTATTTCGCGATACTCGAAGACCTCGACAAGTAACGGCGGTGGTGAAAGAAATAACCGTTGGTGTGGCCAGAATCGGACCCAAGAAGAATGATCGCTTTCAGGAAACCTGTTTCTTAGGCGTCCGGAAAAGAGAGCCATATTGTTCTTACGGGAAGGTCTCGCTGATTGCGCAAAGCGTGCGGGGAGTTTCGTCCGCCGAGAAGCTTTTCGGTCAGGTATATAAGAATTAAAGGTAAATCTATAATGTATACATATATGTGTATGCATGTGAAACAACCCAAAAGCGTTTTTAGCTGCAGTGTGTTTCGGGGCGACGTAATTATCGACAAAACGTGTTCTTCGCCGCAGAAAAAAAAAAAAAAAAAAAAACGTTTTGCTGTGGTTCTGTGTTTTGAAAAGAAATTACATATTATACATTGACGCTCTCATTTTTTTATTTCTAAAAATTGAGCGGTGCTGCAAACGGGTATGCCCCATTGTAATAAAAATGTTAGTGGCACGTATTACGTCACCATCGTAAACGATCTTCGTGAATGATGCCCAGGCTGTTTATGCAGATTATATGAGACGCATTCACGCATTGACTGCCGATGATGACGAGAGGCATTCAAATAAATCGTTAGGCGTTTATTATGAAGTAAATTGTTGGGAAGGTTACGTTCCTGAATCCTGATGCTTGAGCCTCAATATGCGTTTCATTTATTGTTTATTCGCTGCAACTACTCTGTAATTATGACATTACTCGTCATTGTGTAAGTATCATTATGCGCCTGACTAACTGGTGATTATGAAAGTGTCGTGTAATATATATTACACAAATCCTCGTACTGCCACCGTAATCAAACACCATAAATGAATCAAATATTGAGGTTTGTATTATGGTTTTGTTGATGGTTGTTACATCGTTAATCTAACTGTAAGCAACCATTAGGGGATAATCAAAATGTGGCTAGTTTCGTGGTAATATGTTTACGTTTGTATACAGCGCTAGCTAATCTCGAAAGCGTCATCAACCTACACACACACAAAAAAACGAAAAAAAAAAAACATCGATTGTTTCCCGACTATGCTGCCAAGTTTCCTTTCTTTAGAACTGGAAAGTTTTCCCCCGCATTTGAGACATGCCTCTGTGAATTTCAACACTGGCGAGCAGATAGGAGCAAGCTATAATTGCCACCGAGGGTCCGCGCGTGTCTCTAACTCAAACTTACGATCATTATTACAGAACAGAAAAGCAATACAAAACGAAAACGAAAACCACCGGCCACTGTGACTAACGCAGCCTTCGATGTGTCCGTCTGTTAACCCTGGAACATTCTGGGAAAACTCTCGGAGGTAGACGTGGTTTTTCTTCGGACGCCTTCAACTATCGCATACACTACGTCATTTCAGTCAGTCCCAAGGCACAGGACTCGTTACAGCGTTCACAGAAGACAGAGTAGCTCGGTGTACCGATTCTGTGTATACGCGCATTTTAATCTGTCAGCTGTTGTGTGTCTTTTTGATTCCCCTGACCGCCCTCCCGCCCTCCCTCCCAGCAGGGTAGAAAAACCAGGACAATAAGCCTATGGTTACTGAAAGGATGAGAACGGCAGAGAGTTCTTTCAGTTGTCCAGCCTTCAGCGCGAGTTTTCTTCCTACCTTGTGTAAGACCATAGCCCCCTCTATACTCACAAAGCCTGGCAGTTCAACGACGAAGTCATAGAGTGTCCGGTTGCAGATTCAGAGCGCGAGGATCTGGCAGGACAGAGCATCAAAGAGCCATTTCTCGGGGAATCTGGACGTCAGCGCACAGCTTTTGCGGCGGCGAGGACCCGAAACACACTTGTTCGCTCGGGAGAAGTGTGTTTCGGTGTCTCGCCGCAGCGGGGCGCCAGTCACGTGGCTCTCCTCTCATCCGTTGTCTGCCGTTCCACCTTTTCCATTCCGGCGGCCGCTTCTCGTGACGATCTGCCAGGCTCTGTCAGTATCTAGGAGGCTATGGCACGTGCCACCAAAGCACGGCGTAAGTCAACCAGCGCGTGCCTGGGGGTCCGGCATTCGAAGGAGACGCACTGTCGTTCACATCCTATCAGTGACTCTAAAGACTTTTAATCTCCGTTTTCTCACTATGCCCCTTCCTACTTTTGAAAGCAAGCCGGCAAACAATTGACTATTATTTAGTTTGTTTTTGAGCGGGTGGTCAGATATTTTGCGCTACTTCATTTGAGACACGACGTGAAAATGAATGGTGGTATTTTAGTTATGGTATTTACCCCTTCTCCTCTCTAAATGTCTATTTTTCTCAGATCCCTCAAACAGAAATGCTAGACTGATGATGGCGTCACAGGTAACGAAGGGTGTAGAACGTTCGTTTGCGCCATCCGGAGCCTGTTTTAAAAGTATCTACTTTCTCTGTCCTTTCCTCTACCGTCTGTACTGTTAGTCACCTCGGCTCTTTCTTTTTTTTTTTCTTTTCTTCTCTCTCCCTCTCTCTAAGCTCCGGAAGTCCCATCAACGCTCCTACCAACATCCGTTCGTCCGTCGAGACAGGTTGGACTCTCAGTGCTGAAAGAGAAGGTGCGCTCCCTGACAGCAACCTGCCCATTCCCCACGGGTCTTTAAAAAAACAAATGGTAAGAAATAACAAGAAGATAATGGTAACTAAAGACAAAGCTTATGATTACTTTTTTTGTTTCTTTCGTTGTGGGTGAACTTTTTTCAAGAGCCAGAATCTTCTGAAACGGGAGGAGGACAGGTCACGGATGAGATGGTAAGTCGGGAACGGGGAAGGCGCGGAATGAAAGCAGCTGCGATTAAAAGCTCGCACTGCAGAAGGTTGGGCCTATCTGGGCCAGTCAAGAGAGCCGGTGGACGTCGCGGGAGGGGTGAAAGTAAACGACGGTAGCGGAAAAGAGAGAAAAGGTGCGCGATGGTCAATTAGAGCGCCAGCAAATGTGGCGGCACCAGCTGCGCGAGCGTCTCCAGCGTCGTGGAACAGCTCTCTTTCGTACCCGGCCGTGTGCCCCAGTGCGTTGGACGTTGCGCTTTGCTTTTTTGACGGTTAGATCTTGTTCTCTTGACTGCTTCTTTGACGGCCAAATGGTGTCGTCTTGACTGCTTCTTCGACGCCAAAATCTTGTCCTCGCGTAGAACTATGAACTATTAGGCTGGCTTCGGGAACTGCGCTTATTGTCGACAAGGGCGATCGGTGGCCGAGTGGGCTAGCGCACACCAGGGGCCCTAATCTGGACACTTGGCGAAAAAGACGGCGAGAAATCCGGCGGCTCTGACTGGCAGGCGCCAAGGTCAAGTGCGGAGTTGGCCAATCGAGGCCGCCAGATTTCTCGCCGACTTTTTCGCCAAGTGTCCAGATTAGGGCCCCAGCTCGGAGCACTTGGAGCGAAAGCTCGCGCTGCAGAACGAGTTAAGAGATCCAGCTATAAATGAAATTTAACAGTCACGTGACTTCCGAGTCAAGAGATTCAACTAGTCAATTTATCCAACGAATCAAGATATCCAAACTGGGTCAAGAGGTTCAACGAGGCAAGAGATCTGATTTTTCGGAAGATCGAAAAGTCACATGACAGCCAAGTCAGGAAATCCACCGTCAGACGGTTAAACGCAAGTCAAGAGGTTCAGCGAGTTGAGTAATGTAATGAATGAGTCAGAAGGTGGAAGAGTTCTGTGACAGCCGAGCAAGGCCCAACGTCAAAAGGATTCAATGTAGGTTAGAAGTCCAACGAGTCGAGCGATCC
This sequence comes from Ixodes persulcatus, assembly GCA_013358835.2. Lineage (NCBI taxonomy): Eukaryota > Metazoa > Arthropoda > Arachnida > Ixodida > Ixodidae > Ixodes > Ixodes persulcatus. The sequence goes on along the minus strand of JABSTQ010005514.1, from coordinate 36,883 downwards.
GGTTATTCAGATGATTGAAGAGTCACTTGAAAGCCGAGTCAAGAGATACAACATCAAGAGATGCAATACGGGTCGAGAGGCTCACCGAGTCAAGAGATTCCATAATTCTGAAGATTGAACAATCACGCGACAGCTGCAAGTCAGTAGATCCAACGTCAAGAGATCTAACGAGTGAAGAGATAGTGATAATAGCAGTTTTCGCTTTATATTGTTCCTATCGCCGAAGCTAGGGTGACTGAAAGGGGATGTGTGCTCATTGCCTGCATCGATAAAATCCAGTGATGCAGGACGCAAGTAGATGGCACAGTCTTCGAATCTGATCAAAAACGCCATGAACCACACGCCTTTTGCGGCGGCGCCGAATGTGCTGGGATCGTCTGGTTTCGATGGCGGTCAGCAGTACTCAGTTGCATGCTGCTGCTGACCGCTTTTCCACCCATTGTGCTTTATCTTATTTCCTGTAACGATGTCCGGCAACGAGTAATGAACACAGGCCTTTGTGAGAACCGAACCAAGCGGAGAATAAATACGAAAATCGAGCAGTTCGACTGAGAGACGACCTTTCACATGGTGCTGTTATTCTCAACAGGCATAATGTCTTCGTAGAATCTTTCGACGTGTCCCGTCTAATAGTATGGATGTAGCGGCGCCACCCTGATGAAAACGGATTTCAAAATAAATCTCCCATACTACTGACCTGCTGTATAAATAGATATCCGAGGATATTTGTTTTCGAGGTTTGGAGACGGACTTAGTCTTTTGGCGTAGAGAAGAGAAAGATTTACCCGTAGGTTTACGTGGCCTACTCTGAATAGAAACGTTGAATAGAAATTTTCCGTTCCAACGTCCTCCACCAGCGTAAGTGCGTTGTAATTTTTATGAACACAAGCAGTGTGCAGGTCCCTTTTATAATTTTTCTCGTCTTTCACTTTATTACTGGATGAGGGAAAACACATCGAGCTTTGTAAACGTTTAAATAGGGAAAGGTCAATTTGCCTCTGAGATTCGGCGGCATGGTTCGACGCTGTAGATGGGTCACTTATCCAGTGCAGACTGAGGTCATTAACCTAAGGTTTCTAACGGCTCCATGCTGCTGTGATTACACAACCGGACGCCTGTACGATGTCTGTTAAAGGAGCTGTGCAACGATTTTAACGTTGAAAGAATTGGCGTTTTCTACTTTTGACATGGTTCACCTTGTCACAAAGGACAGGAAACACACCTCCTTCTTTTGAAATGTTGCGATTCCGCCACGTAATCGCGAAGCAAAAATTAGAATATTCCTCGACCTGCAGCCGCGAGCGGCGGCCATGAGAAACAGAAGGCATGACGTCAATGGGGAATCTTGTAAAAAGATAGCAAGTTGTGCGAATACCTGCTCGATAAAGGTAACTTTTCTATAAATCTTGTCGTTCCAAAATAAATATAAATGCGTCAAAAACCTGGTATCATCGACAAAACTTTTATTATACGGAGTTTCAGCGGCGTCATCTATCCTAGGTCCACAAAACCGTTAGCAGCGGAACAGCCGCCAGAAGTCGGAGGGGGAGGGGGGACAGGGCCGGGCGGGTATGGCCGGACCCGGATGAGACTTTCCTCCTTTCACCATATTGTTCGCGCTGCGCCCGCCAGCACGTGGTCACGCGGTCGCGAGCGGATGAGTTCTCGCTGCTTACTGATGGCTCTAAAGAGAGAGCTTCACCGGAACCCCGCGCCTTCCCCATTGACGTCACAGCGCACGTGACTCGGAAGTTAGTGAAGGAGTTGAGAGGCGCCGAAAACCTCAATCTTTGTCCATTTTTAAAATAAAAACTAGGACATTCAGGCAAAAGCGGTTTTTTGTTCTTTACTCAGAAAGGTCGAGACACCAACTCCCAAATTATTTAAGCAAATCACTATAACTGCTGCACAGCTACTTTAATATCAAAACAAGCAGGGGCGCGGCTCAGGTAGATGATTGACTGAGCAAATCTATGACGTTTGCATCAGATTCGATCCCAGCGCCCCCACACTAGTCCCGAAGCCGTGGATTATTTGTCTCAATGTGCTGAAATTAAAGTGGGCTAGGCAGAAGTGTGCGGCCATAGCTAGGCGAGAGTTCATCAGCCAAATCATGACATGCCGGAGCATGCCCCAATGCGACGAGCCTAATGTCCAGGATTCAGATGCTCGTCATCATCCGTGATCACCATCAGCTACCGCCATCACCTTCACTAATTTTGTGGGTTCTCACCTGTCTGCTTTGCCTGGCGTACCGCCGGGTCCGCACTCGTTTTTGTGCAAATAAATCACTGATCACTTATTGGTATGTTCGTGCGACAAAAATTACGCGTCTTTAAAAACTGTGCCAGTACACATGGGGGTCGAAAACTAAACAATTTTTGAGCTCACCTTATGCAAGGCTTAGTGCCACTAAATAAGCTACGCTTCAGAGTAACGACACTTGGCCATATTGTGTCTTAAAATCATGGTTGCCAGTTATCTGAAGCTCTATCTGAAATCACAGGAAATGCTTTTCCGCCCTCCACAAATGTTTAAACCGTTCGCGACAGAACAAAGCAATAATACATGACCTTCCTAACACCGAATCTAATGCTGAGGAAGTCGCACTTTTGAATCATGACGATCGGCAGTTGCGTCTGTTCTGCATACGAGCCAAAATGGCGGCGCCTACAACAATGCCGGGGAACGGAGTGCCGATACTCTAAGCGCAGCTTATTTAGTGGCTCTAGCAAGGCTGATATCAAACCAACTTCAACCTCTTCTTCTTCTTCTTCTTCTTTTATGATCCTAGACAACAAATTCCCCATTTGGCTAGAACTAGAGCCACTAAATGAGCTGCGCTTAGAGTATCGGCACTCTGTTCCCTGACATTGTTGTGGGTGCCGCCATTTTGGGGCTTGTGCAGAGCAGACGCAACTGACCATCGTCATGATTCAGAAGTGCAACTTCCTCAGCATTCGATTCGGTGTTAGGAATCTCATTTCATATCGCTTTGCTCTGTCGCGAACTGTTTAAATATTTGTGGATGCGGAGAAGCGTTTCCTGTGATTTCAGATAAAGCTTCAGATAACTGACAACCATGATTTTAAGACACAATATGGGCAAGTGTCGTTACTCTGAAGCGTAGCTTATTTAGTGGCCCTAGCTAGAACAAAGTGACGTGTATCACGTGTGGTTGCATATAGCAACAGCGCCGCCGTGCTGATCATGCATAGGTGGCGTTTCTGCCACAATGTGGAAAAGCAAAAAAAACATCCACACCTTTGCTTCCAGCCTACTATGCCAAACCAGGTTATGTTCGTGCGACAAAAATTATGCGTCTTTAAAAAATCTGCCAGTACACATGGGGGTCGAAAACTAAACAATTTTTGAGCTCACCTTGTGCAAGGCTGATATCAAACCAACTTCAACCTCTTCTTCTTCTTCTTCTTTTATGATCCTAGACAACAAATTCCCCATTTGGCTAGAACAAAGTGACGTGTATCACGTGTGGTTGCATATAGCAACAGCACCGCCGTGCTGATCATGCATAGGTGGCGTTTCTGCCACAATGTGGAAAAGCAAAAAACATCCACACCTTTGCTTCCAGCCTACTATGCCAAACCAGGTTATGGGCAAACCTCCCCCTCCAGGAAGGGATGATCGCGTGATGTGTGAGCGATTGTCCATTGTATATCTACCAGTTAGGGGATACATGTCCTTATTCCTGAAAAGCTCCGACTGTCTCTTTTCATTTAGGGGCAGAGCCACATACTTGTATTTGTGGATATCTTTTTTTAGTTCGTAATAGTTGAAATGGAAAGCGACGCTATGTATATCAAGCCTCTGTAACTGGCCAGTTTGAGCGGCGCAAAGTGTCGGACTAAGCGGGGTGCCTGAATGATATACGCGACTCCAGCAAAACGGACGCCACCAAGCGGGAAAACCGGGAACCAGCCGGAACAGGTCGCTTTGCGCCTCTCCGCGTCTCTGGCGGCTTTCGCGGACACGTGTTGTCGGCGCGGTGGCGAACAAGGTGATTTGAATATTTCCCGAATATTTCTTAAGTTTGCCTGAGTGTTCATTAGTGTGGTGAAGACTCAGTAGACTGTTTCCTTCCACTAAGTGTTTGAAAGCCCCAGTGGCGTACCAACTTGTTTTTGAGTGGGGGGGGGGAGGGGGGGCAAACCAGACCCCCCCCCTCCCAGGACCGGGGGGCGGTGCCCTTGGTATCCCTTGGGTGCCGCCGGCCAGTGTTTGCCGTGCCCAGTGACGGCTGTTTCAGGGGGGGGGGGGCAAAACACATGCCTTCCCCCCCCCCCTCTGCCTACTGGGGGGGGGGGGGCAAGCGCCCCCCTTGCCCTCCCGGTTGGTACGCCCATGGAAAGCCCGTTTACTCCAGAACACACGGTCGCGTGCTTTCGATTTCTTGGATGGGAAGGAATCACGGAAAACGTTTTGATTTCTTGTCTGTCTCGAATCACATTCAAAGTGACGACTACTTGGTAACTGATAAGTGCTTTCTTTAAAAGGATGTTGAACAGTGTACTGAGGACGAAAGACGAGGTGTTTCACTGGAAAGAACACCAATGTTGCAGTCAAGTGAATGGGAAGGTTCGATAGCTGCTTTCCTTGAGCTTGGTTGTGTTCGATTAGCTTCAAGATTGAGCCACCCACGCCGGTCGGTGGGTTGGCTATTCATCTTGGCTGCTTTTCGCCGGAAAAGCCTCTAGACCACACTGAAAGAGTTTGGCTGATTTCGCAAATACTTGATTTCGGAAAACCTGCTCGCTGCATACGATTAATAAGAGAAATTGTCTGGTTTCAAAAGGTGGGAGACGCGTCTCTCAAAGTTAGAAGCTGTCACGACCTTATGATCTATCGCGCCTCCAATATTTATATTATACCCCCGTCGAAGCCAGCAGCAATATAGGTTACATTGCTCAGGTTGTCCGGCCACAAAAAATACTAATTTTCTCCGTTCAAGATTTGAAGTCAAGTTCAATGCAGAGAGGTTCTGCTTGAATCTCCGATGAAGACTCTCCTCAGTATTTCCGCATTCGTCTCCGTGCTGCCGGCTAGAGCCATGGCTGAGTTTTAGTAGTATCCCTCTGTCTGTCAAGTATACTTTTATTCAGCAGTTCACCTAATAGCTAGTCAACTAAGCTCATATTTCAACCCAAATAATGTACTAATATCCCTTTAGGGACATAGTGCGTAATTTAATACATAACCCGCATATTCGTCAAAATCACTTTTCGATTGCTGCTAAAATCTGAATTGAAATACGAGTATCAGCTGCTTAGTGGGGCAACAGCGGGTTAACATGTTCCTTGGTTCAAGACGCGCTTGCTTTTCGTTATTTTCCTGCAGCCTGTGTTGTTGACCGAGCAGACGACTGGAGCTGTTTCTTAAACGCGAATACGCATGAAAGCTCGATTTCGCGGAAAGGAGTCGCATGGTCAAGGCATGCAAGTTAGCTGAAGATTACTCTCGGTGAAACAATTCTGTAGTCATCGCCACTTTCCTTAGATGATCAAAACTGAGTAGCCTATTACCGTCTCTCCGGAGCCCATAGCTTCGGTTTTGAACGAAATCTCAAAAACAAAAGTTTGGCATGAAAAGAACAAAAAACACCGGGAAAACAAAACTATGCTCTGCAGGTTTATGTGCGCCGGCTACACTTAACCGTCGCAGTTCAAATACCTAGAAAATAGGGCATTAAACAAAAGAAAATCTGTTAAATTGAATGCGCCACCCGTTCAGGCGGCCCGGCTGAGCCGACGCGACCTGTTCCCAGCCGCCATGTTTGTTTGGTGGTGGCACCCCCTATAGGTCGCTGGAGTCGCGAGGGTTCCTCGTGGGACGTGCAAAACATCGGTGCTCACTCAGCCCGTTCTATATTTCAAGGGATTCCAGATATAGGAAAGGAGCCCGCCGGCGGCGTCGTCTCTGTCGCCTATTGTTCGTAGAAAGCCTAGATTGTGGAGAGGGTCCAACCCAAACCACATGGAACGTTTGCAGTTTAATGGCGCACTCCTCCATCGGAGATTGGTCGCAGGTGCGCATGCGCTGCGTTATCGCGTGGCTAGGTGGAAAGGGGGCGAAAAGGCGGAGGCGTTCACAGACGACCAACGCGTTCGTCACCTGTAGCTCGTATTGCAAACGCGGTCCCTAAACCACGTGACCCCGATCGAGCAGTCGGAAATTCTCTGTAATCCAGGTTCTCTGATGGTTCACTGCCACCTAGCGGTTGTCGCCGCAGCTCGTCGGGAAGCAATTGCGACGAATTACGCGGGCCTAATGTGCCCGTCATTGACGGGATTTAAGGTTCTCGCAAATTCCGCAAGCTCTTTCCGTGGCAAAACACGTGAGCGAACGAAACCTGAGTGCACTGCTTCAAAGGGACCTACCGATGAAAATGATACGTTTGCCGCTACGGGCTTGAGCAGAGCCCTTTACAGCGAGAGAGAGTTTGGCAATCTCTTGAAGATACCGACGGTCCACCGCTGGATGTAAGACAACCAGAAGGGGGCCCATTCCCTCCGCCATTTTGTGTGATCGAATTTCGAACCCACTCTGAATTACGCACGCAAGGTGTGCTGTGACCCACCATTCTAATAAAAGTGTTTATCGCAAAATGTAAGTGTTTTTGGCGCTGCACACGTAAGCAGAAGCTCGAACTTACTTTTCTGCTATGATCTCTTAAAATTATATGAGCTTAAACTTATTACTCTTTCGTGAAAGGTGAACTTTAAATACTTTGAATATTAGGTCTCCAAAATGACCAGCGAAAAAATTCAGTGTCGCGACGGGCGCCATGAGGCACTGCGAACCCTGGCGCTCAGTCGCCAGATTAATTTTGGTTTGAGAAAGCCTAATTTTGTTTAAACCCAGAAGAGATGAAGCTTATTTGTAAGTTATATGTTTTTGGAGATAAATAAAGGATGGCCAGTGCTTGAATATAGTGACCAATTGCAAGCATAACAAAATGTCAAAGTACACAAAATTGTGTTTATAAAACAACTACTAACCGCACATTTGGACTAGCGCACGTAAGTAGCGTAGCCAAAAGCAGAATCCTCCATTTTGTGTGATCGTAAAGCCCGCTTGTTCTAGCGGGCGACAGGCTGCGCCCATTGGCCAAACTCGATCTCCCAGTATATAGGGCTCTGGACTTGAGTTATGTACGCTACTTTCCTACACGGAGATGTCCAACTTGGTAGGTTTCACTGTAATGCGATGTGTCTGTTTAGATTATAGAACGCAAATAGAAAAATAAGATTTATCACCACCATTTAAAGTGCCGAAAGTCTCTTCGAAAATCATGAATGAATGACTGCGCATAAAATACATATACAAGAAATGAAAAAGGCAACGGACGTCAAAATGTGTTTAAAATGATAAAGGTAAAGACAACACAGTCTCAATGGCTAGCAGCACTGTTTATGAATACCTTTTTTAGTTTTGTTCGCAATTTCTAAAGGAAGGAGACTTTATACTTCGTTTCAGCTTAACTCAAGACACAGTCGACTCTACGAGCTCACGGGACCGATCAGACTAGATCCACTAAATGAACTGCGCTTAGGGTATCGGCACTCCGTTCCCCGACATTGCTGTGGGCGCCGCCATTTCGGGGCTTGTGCAGAGCAGACGACACTGTCGATCGTAATGATTCAAAAGTGTGACTTCCTCAGCATTAGATTCGGTGTTAGGAAGGTCACGGAATATTGCTTTGCTTTGTCGCGAACTGTTTAAACATTTGCGGAGAGCGGAAAAACGTTTCCTGTGATTCCAGATAAAGCTTCAGATAACTGTCAACCATGATTATAAGCCACATTATGGCCAAGTGTCGTTACTCTGAAGCGTAGCTCATTTAGTGGCACTAGATCAGACAGTGTCAAAAACGAAGTCATAGTATTCGCCATGTTTCTATGCGTGTTCTTCTGTCATTCCTGAACCAATAATCAACAAAGAAGGCTTGCGCGCAGAGACTCGCGCCTTTGAAGCTGATCGATTGGTACCTCCAGCTCGTAGCGTCAGCTGAAACCAAGTATAGACCGACTCAACTCACTGACGTCACACCACTGCGGTGGCGCTGCTGTCGGTACTGCGCATGCCCAGACGCTTCACTCCTCCGAAATTTGGTTTCCGCGCAGGCGCAGTGCCCACACCAAGTGTGGGCAAAGCGGGCTTGTTTGGAAACACTGTGTTGGTGTGTAGGCCTCATGAGGAATTGTAAGAGACGGCAATGAACAAAGAAAGCCTCCAGAAATGTATTAAAATTATTTTCTTCAAACTCAGGTCTTCCCAGATGCTCCTGCTTGCTAATTAACGAGTATCATAGCGGGCATTGTACGAACAACATTTGAAGATACAACTGCCAGAAGGCTGTCTAAACTTATAGAAGTTCTGATAACCGCGTGACAGTCCCCGAGGATGGCTCAAGCACGTCTCGTCAGCGAACCTTCCCGATAAACAGTTGGTGATATATTGGTCCAGGAGGCAACGCGTCAGGTACGTCTCTGTCTTCTTGGGGGGGAGGGGGCGGTTGCATTGTCCCAGCGTGGGTAGCCAAGCGAGCCCGCCAGGACCGGCATCCGCCACAGCCAGAGGACGACAGAAAGCCAGAGCTCCGTTCCGGTGGGCTGATGTAACTGCCCCGGTGGATCGGTCATCAAGAGCTAGGCATAAGGCAGCCGCGGATACGAGAGCAGACATGGTATACACCGAAAGAAAGAAGAAGCAAAACAAAAAAGGGGGGACTTGGGGGGGGGGGGGGGGGGAATCCCTCGACTTACACCTGTCCCGCGGCAAGAAGGCTGGCGTTCTCACGACACGCTTCAGCGACGGGACCTGCTCTACCTGCGCCGTATCGCGGCCGCGGGAAACACCGGAACATCAGTCTGGAAAAAAAAAAAAAAAGATAAAAAGGAGGCCATTAAGGCAGGACTGCTCGTTCATTAAAGGCAAACTGTACAGTTTTAGATCTGAACAGCGCCTTTCGGCGTGTCTGAGAAATGTTTTTCTCCGTGTAAGCGTAACTATGAACTCGGTTTTAATTGCTGTAAGGAATCTTGCAGAACACCCTCACAATCATCGCACACGTGACGAAGACACATTGACGCCCTCCCTTTCTGCATTCATTTCACTCTCTCTCTCTTTCTCTCTTACTCTTTGAAAATGTTTTACAGTGAGCAACAGGAAATTCATTGAAGGCTAAAAACTTTTAAAACGGCTTGCTAAACGCAATAAAAAAAAATGATCAGTTGCTACGACCTCTCGGTGGATATTGGACACCGATATAGGTCGTTTGGCGGACTGTTGTCACGTTTTCACGCAACCACTCTACGTCACTTCCGTGTTATTTTTCGTTTCGTTTCGCTTTTTTTTTTTTCCCCACATAGTTTTATTTATAACGTAATCTACGTTAAAATATTGCAAACAAGGTAGTCTTCCCATGTTCGGTTCACATAGCGCGATATCAACGTTTCTCATGTCGCTAAAAAGAAAGAAAAAAAAGAAGAAAAGGCGTGGTGTAACTTGCAAGTTGCAGTCGACGTCGTAGCTGTGAAATCGCAAGCAAAATCGTACCACGTGAATGAGGATTGAGCAAAGCGCATGTGAAAGCACCTCAGCCAATACCACCTCGAAAATAACCAAAGCCCGTGCACTAGAATTTTGACGTCATCAGGGCGAGATCGAGCGAAGACGCCGATTGGATACGAGTGCTGCGTCAGTGCTCGGCTGACCTTCGTGTCCAATCAACGCGTAGAAAGACGCTCGGCATCGGACTCAAGTCCAATTGCTGCTTTATTTTTTTTTTTTTTCTTCCGCGCTGCTAAAGCTTACAATCTTGAACGAAGAAGGACAACACTCCCACACGAAAGGCGATTGTTGAGTTGGCAGTTCAATCCCCACCCCTGCCCGTTTCGATCTGGATGAGCATCGTACCCCCGCGTGCGGTCGTGTATCACTACTGCGTGGTGCACGTTAAAGGCCCCAGGCTAGCGGTTGTACCGCATAGGCTAAGTTGCTCATCTACGACTGAGAGACAAGTCACACGTTGATGCAGACTAACTTCAGGCTTCATAAACGTACACACAACTCCTTTTTTTGTTTTTGCCGGGTTGGCATTGGAGTTATTAAAGAAGCTACGCTTCAGAGTGACGGCACCTTCCCATCTTGGGGCTTAAAATCGAGGCTGCCAATTCTTTTAAGCTTTATCTGAAATCACATGAAACGCTTTCCGTCCTCCACAAATGTTTACACAGTTCGCAACAGAGCAAAGTCATATTACATGAGCTTCCTAACACCAAATCTAATGCTGAGAGAGCCGCACTTTTGAATCATGACGATCGGCAGTTGCGACTGCGCTGTACTAAGCGACAACATGCATGGCAGCGCCCACAACAATATCGGGGAACGGAGTGCCGATACTCTAAGTGTAGCTTATTTAGTGGCTCTAGTTAGCACCATTCAACTGAGCAGACATTCCAGAAAAAAAAAATTTTCTTGCAGGTAAAAAAAGAAAGAAAGAAAGGTTTTGCGCATCATTTATGCACTGCGCGAAGTGCTTCTTACAAAATTTGAACAAACAGAACAAAGGTCGTACGTCCTGATAAAAAAAAAAAAAACATAAATTTAATTTTAGATGTTTATACATGTATCTTAACTCAACACATAAAAAAAAAGAAAAAAAAAAAGATAAGCAAAGTAAGAAGAAATCGTGATTTTTTTTTTAATTACGTAAATCAGGTTTTTTTTATTTAAATCAGACCAATTTGATTGATATCACTGTCGCTAGAAAATAGTCAATCTTCATTACTGCATGTATTTTGAAAAATGGTATATTGAGATTGATTTATTAATTGATTGATTGATTGAAATATGGTGTTTGACGGAAGAAATAACTCCCGTATATCTAAAATACAGTTAATTTAACACCTCTTTATTGATGTAACCCCCACCTACTAAAACAAAAACAGCTCGTATTTTGTTTTAGTTAGCTATAAAGCTTTATCTGCTTTTTCTTTCACGTTCTGGTTTGCTAGCAATGAGACATTACTTTCCTAGTTTTTGTTCCTTTCTTTCGTGCTCTGATTTGCTAGAAATATGACGTTACATGACTGACGAAGTGGAAGGCAGAAAGAAGGCTCAATGGTCCGAGTTGATCCGAAGAGAACTGCTTTTTGCTCTCGCTCAGCCCGATATAAATCTTTCTTGCTCGATGATTCTTTGATTACAGTACAAATGAAATGCGCGTAGGAAGAATCAAATGAGAGACAAACGGGAAATTTAAACTGAGGACTATTCTCGGGGTCATTTTTTGCGGGACAGATTTGATGTACATATCGATTTAAATCGTCATTTAATTCGCAAATTAAATCATCTTGAATTTTTTTTTCTCCACCTTAATTCCTTCTATAGTCCCATGTCACGCGAAGCAGCACTTTTTTTTTTTAGTATACACGGTTTTTCAGGTGAATACGAATACAGGTGGTGTTGCCCTAGCAGTGACAGCACCACTCTACGAAGAACAGTGAGTTGGTTTTATCTAACAAAAACAAAACTCCTGCGACAAAAAAAAAAAAAAAAGACCCGACAATGTTTGTTCTTGTTTTCTATTCTGTACAAGGAGCGGTGCATCGCGGCCTCCCGCGCCGGGCATGCGCCTTGCGTGCCTGTTCCTCCGAGGCAGGTGCTCACCGCAGACACCTCGACCGGTGGTGCTGGTGGTCGCACTCGTCGTAGTAGCGCACATTCCGGCGGGCAGAGCAACGGAGAGGCGTGCGTCGCGTGACCGGGCGCTGTTTGGGCTGCTAATCGACCGAGCGTGTGTGCGTGTGTGTGCCGGCGCTTCGGTCGGTTCTGCACCGCCGCCCCCACGCGGCTGCATATGCGGTCGCGCCAGCTTTCCTCCAACCTTCCGTGGTGAAGTCAAGGTCTGCGACGTGATGACGTCTACTCGGCACATTTTTTTATTTCTTTTTTTTTTTTTACGTCGAGTGTCTAGAATTTTTGCCTTTGTCTCTAATTTCTTTGTCACGACGGGAGGTGCGTCTCCGCATCTCTTGCTAAAGTTGGAAATGTCGAGTCATTTTCGTTTTAATGCGTACAACTCCAGAAGCAAAGCAGAAGTCAAGGCAGACCTTAACGAGTTAAGCGAACGTTTGAAGTGACAGAAAACAGAACATGACGGAACTCGGAACACGTGTGTAAACCGACGCTCTAATGAGAGGACAGTGTCCATGGACACTGTCCTCCAATCAGAACGTCATCTTTTGGTTGTAATCAAAAGATGACGCAAAGATTCCGGCCAATCGCTGCTCCGACATTGGGCAAACTACACCGAGGAGGTATGGTATCCTGTGCCATCTAAACGATGTCGAGTTCGCGTAAACTAGGCCTTACGTGGGTCCCTGCTCTTTGTCTCTATACACGCGGACTGACCTTGAGCCAGCAGCGAGACGCCTAAACCTCAGCTCCAGCACAAGCAAACCATTCAAACTTGGGTTCGTCGACCGTCCCCGTCGCAGACCACCCGTCGCAACCGCCGACACACGGACAGCCGGTAAACTACGCGTCGCGAAGCGCGCCACCCCCCGGAAGACGACAACAGACGACGGCCATAAAGACCAAGTCCCAAGACAGGTACACGAGCCTCGGCCACAACGACCCGGCGACGACGGTGGGCACCTGGTGCGCGCGAAACAAGACGGGGGGCAACAGGAGTCATACCAACTAGAAGACAAGGCCAGAAACTTTCACCTCTAAACGTCATCACTAGTGAACCTACGCAGCACCGCCTAGCACGCGCCAGCGTCTCCTCCAACGCGTCATGCAGCGTCTCACTACGAGCGGGACGTCACCACGAGCGGGACGCTATACGTAGCCCAAGTTCGTCTGCTTCTTTTGCAAGAGTTGTGGTAACTGGTAACGTCAGAATGCAGAGCTTTGATTGACTCTGATTGAAGGATAGTGGGTAGACCTCAAAACCGTGCTGCGGAGCAAAGACGGACGCGTCTGCCACTTTGCGGCGGCTTTCGTGGAGCTTCAGCGTGTTTTTTGCCGCTAGTGGCGAGTCGGCCATCCACTAAGGATGACGTCATTCCCCGGCCTTTTCTTTTAGGTGATATCGGCGGAAGCCACCTGTGCCCATGGAAGTGAGGGGCAAAACCGCCGCGCAGAAAAGCGTCGCTCAGCTGATCACCGCGGAACGGCCCTTTTTTTCTTCTTCCGAGGGCAATTAATGAGAATCCAGGGAGGGCAGTAGAGGGAGGGTCTTCTTCCAAGTGCTGGCGGAAGGCGCGCGCGGAGGGCTGAGTGACCGGAATGAGCAAGTGAGCCAGGGTCGCGCGGAGCGGCCACCAACGGCAGATGTGTCCGCGGAATACACTCCGGATGTGACTTTTTGCTCGGGCTTCTTCTTCGTCTGCTTCTTGATGAAGGTGGCCATCTGGGTGCGTTCGTTGTAGCGGAAGAGACGCCATAAACGGTCCCGTGCGTAGGAAAGGAAGTTAGTCGGTCACCGACGGCCTTATAGCATATCCAGGAGGTCTTAATAGACCCTTTTCAAAAGTCAGAGTCACCTTGTGGCAGTCCCATGAGCTCCAATATTGCCGCTCTAATGGCGGTGACAGGAGATCATGCTCGGCTAAATCAAGCACCCTCGATTTCGTGAGTCGAAGGTGACGTAAGGCGACCAACACCTTTTCGCCTTTCTGCTCTATGCTTTCGAAGACCTTCGCATTTTCTGGTGTGGAGAAGTGTGTAGTGCCGCCATTAAAGCGTCGGGTTTGGCTCTGCACAGGGTGGATAGACTGACTTTCGGGAAGGGTCTATTGTCTATCCTTAATTGGTCTTGTGGCGCCGCTCGAGGCTCGAATGTGCACGCGTGGTTAAGACACCACAAAGGACATCGAACTCGTGCTGGGGAAGCAGAACCATGCGAGGCATCTTCCTGATGTCCCTCCCATGAGTACGCAGTCAAAATACGGGTTCCCGTGCGCTCGTGCATCTTAGGCGCCGATCGAAAGTATCCACGCGTGCTTCGCTCGCTTTCCGAAACCACGAACACGCTGGTCCTGGGCTCTGGATTTGTAGACATTAGAAAGATGTCCTTGCCCCCCCCCCCCCCCCCCAGGGGGGCGCTTGTCCCCCCAGTTCTCAGAGTGGGGGGGCAAAATATGTGTTTTGCCCCCCCCCCCCTGAAACAGCCGACACTGGGCAGGGAAACACTGGCCGGCGGCGCCCAAGGGATACCAAGGGCACCGCCCCCCGGCCCTGGGGGGGGGGGGGGGTGTATGATTTGCCCCCCACTCAAAAACAAGTTGATACGCCACTGGATATTCGTACATGAATATGTGAATATTCGCATATATGTGTATTACTTATGCAAATGGTTTCCTTTCCTCGTTATAGCTCGACAATTCAATTTCATTGGCCGAGAAATTAAAGCGATGTTATCGAAGCTGGCTGCAGCTCGACAATCATGCTATAGAAACACGAATTCAACTATCTCAAAAGGCGGTCCCCGAGACTTGAGTGCAACTTGGTGATGCAACGGTTTTTGGGGACGGCCATTTGACAGCAGTGGCCACCGCAAGTGTCTGGTACACAGCTTGCAGGCGCGAGACAGTACACACGAGACCTTGGCGCTGGGCCGGCCGGATGCCAGCGGTCATTCAGAGAGAACGCGTCGGAGGAAGTGCGGGGAGGGGCTTAATGGAGGCTCACCCGTACCTGCAGATGCAACGGCGACTGGAGTCATTTGGCGAGCCGCTGTGTGCGGATCAACCAGCCGTGAACGTGAAGTGTAGCACGCCCCTGGGAGACACCCTTAAGCCGTGGTCCCTCTGCGAATACATCCTTCAAAAGACAGTCTACAGACGCTGCCTGAGGCCTTCATGGTATGACGGTTGCATTGGACATACAGACACTGTCTGCGGACATGCTCGGAGCATGTACGAAGCCAACATGCTTCGAAGATGCATGCTGAGGCGCGTTCGCAAGTGATTCTGTCATCATGTCTGCGGTAAACACTGTGTCCTGCTTAATAAGCAATGGCATAACAATCCGTAAAAAAAAAAATGAAGAGGACGTTGTTGTTGTTTTTCTTGATGATAGCAGGTATGTAAGCCAGATTAAAGGATCCTGACTGACACTCCCAACGCTAAAAAGAGAGAAAGATTTTCTGCCTTGCAGAAGATTTGTCAGGTTGACGTCTAAAACGGGACAGGTAGGACCTTTTTCAAAACTATTTTCGTTGTCTCGCTAGGCGGAATGTTTCCTGAATTTCAACGAACGGCTTGTGTAGATGAGAAACACTGTAGACGAGAAATTAATTCAGTGTAGTACCGCTTTTAACATGCATTACGCAGTAGTGCTATATGACCACCCCCCGCACGATGTCCATCCAGAAAAAACAAAAGTCAGGGGTGGAGATTGAGCCCTGAATTTTGCAGCACGAGCTTCTGCATGATTCCCCCCCCCCCCCCCCCCTCTCTTTCCAATCATTATGCCCAATGAATAGGATTAAAAAGTGAGGCACTATCATTGGAAAGTGGCAAATGCTTCCGAAAAACGACACAACCGGAATAACGAGATAGTACATCGTTACCTTTGAGTTCATGTAACGCGTTTTTTTTTATATAAATCTCAGTAATGAGTAGCGAACCTAGTTATCTTATTGAGCGATTAACAAGAACCGTTATTTAACTTTTTTTTTTATTGGGGGGAAGGGGGGCCTTATTTTATAAATGTGTTAGGCGCGTTTGCGGGGTGAATAAATCACTAGTTATCGAGTATCGTTATCGGAGCGCATAAACGATCCACTTTTAACACCTCATTAACACGAATCTTCAGGAACGATACCGATCTAGGCAAGTTTCGATCTACTCCCAGGCGCCTGTCAGCGTGCACACGGAAGACGATCGCGCGCACTTGTAGCAGCCAGAAAGCCATGGGGCGTACGCGGCCACAACAAGTGCCGTAAATCACGGCAACCGGGGTCAGGTAGGCGCGTAGGTCCAGATGCGGCGGTGGAAGGGGCCACGCCGGGCCACCTGTGGCGACTTGGGGTCGCGCTAATGAGCCCCGGGGGGGCCGGACAGGGCCACCGATCTGCAAAGCCATCTTCGCCGCTCCCGGCGTGCACTTTGCCGAGTCGCTTAGCAGAACGGACTGCTTAGCGGTTCCGCCGAACACCTCGGACAACGCAAGAAGGTAAATTGGCTTCTGCTGCCGTCCGTTGGCGTTCTGGTTTGTTGTGTACGTTTGTTGTTTTGTTATGGTTAAAGTTATGAAGCTCTTGGGATTTCTGAAGGCCTCAAAGCATAAAGACGTTCTTTTTTTGTTTATTTTTTATCATTGACCATTACGTAATGCGTGACTATGGGGACCACAGAGGGGCGGTCTCAAGCAGATGGGGGACGTCGCCTAACTGTGAGGACGGAAACACACGAATGCACAAAAATGCGAGTATGGTTCTTTGCGTGGGTTCCTTTTACACGGCTGGCCACACTGGATTGAAAGGGACCCTTCGCGCGCACCCCATCCTTCTTTCTCTTCCTTTTTTACCCAATCACAGTCCTCAAATCTCGATTCGTTTACAGGGCCTCTCCGCACTCCTCCATTTGCGGACACTGTAAGGAGGTCGCTCATGGGCACGTTGCGAGGGTTTTGTTCATATATAAAGCCGTCACAGTGCCGAAACCATAACGTCACGCGACATCACGGTGCCACGTGACGTCGTAATGTCACGTGGTGTGGCCGTCTCACGTGACGTCATAATAGGGAGTTTTAGGGATATGTTTTTGCACATCCGATACGGAACGATGGGCCCTTGGGTATGAACTGAGCACATGAGGGTCTTCTGCGGTAGCGCATGCGCACAAACAGTTCCCTAAAGCTCTAATGCCACGTGGCATAACCGTGTCACGTGACCTCAGAGTGCCACGTGGTGCCAGGGCGGCACATGAAACTATGACGTAACGTGAGATTATGAAGCCGCGCGACTCAGAAATTCGTGTGGGGTCACCACATCACGTGACGTAATAACGTAACGTGAGATTGTGACGTCATTGAGGGTACCTGGCCCTACAACGGCTATGCATTTAATATACCCCGAAACCACGGAACCCTAATCATAAAACTTTGACCGAAGAATTCTCGGGGGGGGGGGGGGGGGGGGGGGGGTTGCGGCGCGCGATTATTCTGTATCTCAGAGCCACATTTGTAGTGCTTCAGCGTCGCCCGCAATGCGAGAATCGGGGAGTCACGACAACCGCAGGAAGTAGGGTCAACTTCGAGGCCACTGGAGCGGCCTGGTGCGCTCGCCACTCCCTCTCTCCCTCCTCTCTCTCCTAATGTTGGTGGACCCCGCGACTCAGCCGTGCGGTCTCCCCACACGACAGCAGCAGCGGGGACAACAGGTGTGCCACGGGGCAAGCGGTCTATACACCTCTCCAGCGGTTATCAGGCAGAAAAAATAAAAATGCCGAGTCACGCGGATGAAAAGATTATCGTCCACGTTTCGGGACCGCGAGCGTTGCGCCTGTTGCACGAGTAAAAACTTCCGCACGCTTAGCAGCTTAGCACGTGCTTCAAATCTCTCTAAAATTGACTGATATAGTGGTTTCCGATGACGGTCAGCAAATTTATAACCGGAAGCGTACATTTTCTTTTATTAATTAAAAAGTTAATTAGCAAAGTTGAGTTGACTGTCCCAGTTATCGTGACAGTCATATCCCCCCTTATTCCCCCTGGTTGTATAACTCACATGAAAAGACAGCATTGGTCCACCTTTCGTAGCTCTTTTTTTAATTAATATATTCGAGTTAAAATCTAACACCCAGTATAATCTATTTCATAAATGAGTCGGTAAATAGCCGAGGATATATGGACGAAAGCGATAAAGTACTTTCCCGTTTAACCCCGAACGAAAGCGCTCTACAACAAAACGCCGGAATAACAGTAAGCGTACGGACTGCGCAACAACTCTCACGAAGAGAGTAAACTTTATATAATGATTAAGGTAAAGAGACTCCATGTACATTTCTTATGGCTCTTGCGCGCGAAACACGAGGAGCAGCAATTCATCACGAAGTCCTTGAATCCTCTTAATCCGCGTTCCTTCCTTTCATTTTTTTTTCCTTCTCGCAAAACGTTGTTTAATGAAAAAAAAAAAAAGCGAGTCTGCCGTTACGTTTGAGTGAACTACCTTTCTTGCTTCTCAGTCATATTTCTCATTTTTACGCTGACCACACACACAGGATTGGGAAAACGACGAGGATGATACATCGGGTCGCGTAAAGCAGAAGCGATCGAAACATGGTAGGCAGCGAGACGAGATGAAGCGTCTTGCGACACGTTCCCGTTATGCGCGCCCGCCAAAGAATTCCAGGAACCCTAATGAAACCGATGGTTCTTTTAACTCACCTGTTTGCTCAAGCAATCTTTTGTTCTTTCTTTTTTTTTTTCTTTCAATAGAAGCATATTTGCGGCGAGAAGAGGCGCTTCAGTCATGTTCAGAGTAGAGTTCCTGTATAGGCTCCCTACGGGAGCCAGAGTTGCGCGTTTGATTCCACGTGCCGCGTGCCGCCCTCGCCGCTATTCGCCGAGATCCGATCACGTGAGGAACCGTATCAAGTGTCGTGCAGCAAAGTAGACGTTGCACGCGCCCCGGCGTACGTTCCCCGGCTTTTGAGTGCGCCGCAGGCCTCGAACGCGCGGCGCTGCTATTCACCGAATTCAGTCACGTGAGGAGCTGAATCCACATGCCATGCATGAACGCGCAACTCTGGCTCCCGTAGGGAGCCTATACAGGAACTCTAGTTCAGAGAAGTATAGGAGTCCCCGACGCTTTGGGTCCCTCCCCGGAGCAGCTTGGGGCGTCGCAATGCGCGTTCGCAGCTTCTTTTGGGGGAGCCAAAGCGTTGGTACCCCCTATTCTAAAGACACCCGAATTTCACTCGATGCGTTTGTGTTCGTTACACAAGTAGCGTCAAACTCGTAAATGCTGCACCAGGGACGGGCCTCGTGCGTCCCTTGGAAGCAAATGGCTCCTGAGGGGCTGAACGCGCGGCGCGAGGAATCAGATAGTGTTCGTTCGACGGGCATCCGAAAGGCTGCATTATTCCTCGGCCACCGTGCCCGCGGCTGACAGTGTCGCCGGCGGCCAAACGGCGAAACTGTGTGAGAGCGAAAAAAATTATCTCGTTGCCATGACACCCCGGTACACCGTGGTCTTTCTGCGCGAGCGACAACCTCGCTGGAGCTCTTCGCGTGTCGACCATGAGGCGGCACGAGCCGTCTTTGCGGTACCCACGGGTCGACGAGTCATCTGTCGCGTTCGAGCCGTCACAATCCCACGTAAACAACCGATGCACCCGAACAGATCCAACTCGACGACCCGTCCGGCCTGCCGACCTCGCCAACCTCGCGACCTCGCCGCGCATGCGCACTGCCGATTTAGAAGGAAATCACGTGGGCCGCTCTGTCAACTTCCGGAAAGATCTGTGAAATCCCGCAGAGCAAGTTCGGCGGAGTTTGGGGCGCTCCGTGGAGCGGCCGTTGCCAGAGATCTACGAGTGGAAGATGACCAACTCGAGAACACCAAATGACGTCACTTACGGGTCCCATTCATTCGAGAACCGGCACATTGAAGCCAGATCTGCGAGCGGAATATGCGCGCTCCAAATGGAGCGCTTTGGAGCGCTCGAGATCTGCGAGGGGAATTCACCAGTAGTCTAGTGCTACTGCTATCTTGCGTACAGTTAGACTGCTTTTGACTCGGATAGATTGAAAGTAGTTCGAGTTTCGTTTATTGCTCTGGACAAAAGTTTGCACCCCCCCCCCCCCCCCCCCCGCGACTCTTGGACGTTTCGTGGTTTTGTTTGCGGCTCTTAGGCCGGGCCAGCGTGGCCACCCCTGCTCTAGACGCAGAAACAAGCCCAAAGAAACATTCTGCTTTAGAAATGATCAAACATCATCACGTAACCTAGAGAAAATTTCCGCCCAGTGAGCCACGCACGCAACTCAAGGTCACACTGGTGGTGCTGCACCGCGCTCCGCTGTTTCCCTGGTTCTTTCGAGATTCAGAAGTTCAGCGACGGTTCCGTGTAACAGACGCTGCTATCTTTGTTTACTGGGCTGTGGAAGTCGTTCTGAGCATGCGCAGCAGTTCTCTTCTACAGAATGTCAAACGCCCCCCGCATGCTGCCCCAGATTTGTGACTAAGCAATTTTTGTCCGGATGATAGGTGCTTGAAAAGTGTATGGAACTGGAGAACAGATCGCGGCACCAGGAAGGGGAAAGATCACTATAGGAGTTCGAAGAAAAGAAAAACTCCAGACAGGGTTTTCCTCGTCGCTCGAAGATTACCCGACTGGAGGAGTAAGTCAAGTGAAGGATTAACATTTTCCTTATTTTCCTTTTAGAAGGCGACAATAGACTTCTCTCGTGAGAAAAAGAAGAAAACCAATTTGACGTTCGCGTTTAGACGGCGTAATGTCGGTCTGCCTTCGAAGTATTGGTTTACGTTGTAGACGAGCAAATTAGCCAGTGCGGTAGAACCGCTATAGCCTGGGGTCTTTAACGTGCACCACGCAGCATAGTGATACACGACCGCACGCCGGTACGAAGCTCATTCAGATCGAAACGGGCAGGGCTGGGGATTGAACCCAGGATCCCTGGGTCCTGCAGCACGTGGCTTTCGCTTTACGCGCTCCGAGCTGGTGTGCGCCCTAAACCCACTTGGCCACCGATCCCCCGTTTCCCTCGTCATTCGGAGCGGTAGGGTATGTTATAGTGCATGAGCTGTGGAAGTCCAAACAATGGCTACGTGCCGCAAGCCGCCGCCAAAATCTAACGATTCAGCTATATCTATCCGCACATTAATCCATTCATCGAAACCCCGATAAAAAAAAAAGTATTATGTAACGACATGGTTTACCTTTTTTTTTGCCCTTTGTCACCGAAAGAATTGCGTGAAAAACGCAACCGAATCGGCATAAGATTACGTAAAAGGTATACTACATAGCAAGATCAAATACGAGTCAAATGTTTACAAATCCGGAGGCGTGCGATCTCAAAATTATATACCCCAGATCGGCACGCCCGTGTTCGTCGCTTCAGAAAGCATAGGAGAGAGGACTCTAAAACCAAGATTACATATTGCTAATATATCTCACAAAAGGCAGTCAGTCTGGAGGCGCTGTCTGAGCCGTGTTTGTTCACGCCACAGACTGTGTTTGTCTTTTTAGACTTAGGCTAGGTGGCGCAAGCTACCGCCCGTTACGAAGGGTATAGCCATTAACGTAGAAATCGGTCATCATATACGTCTGCAGAGAACACCGAGTCTTTCGCGTCATGCGGAAGCAATGAGACTGCTGCTTTAGAATAGCGCCTGCCAGAAGCTTTTCTCTTTTTTTTTTTAAATTATAAATACGTAGGGACTGTTTAGCGCTGTTGTGGCGATCAGCGAGAATCAAAACACGTGACGATCGTCCAGTGAAGACGTTAGAATAAGTGAAAATAAATGTGGCGAGAATAGAATTCCCAGCTATAGATTCCTCGGGCACGTCATATATATACCTCTCCGACACCTGCGTACGCAATTACCGGTGTTGTCAGGTTGGGAGGAGGGGGGCGGGGGGGGGGGGGGGGGGGGGCAACCAGTGATTTTGTCTTTATAAAGGATGCGGGACACCCTTACGTGCAAAAAATTTATGAGCTTAGTGTTCCGTATTTAATAAAACAAAACAAACAAAAAAAGAACGAAGAAATGAGAGCGGAGCGGGGGGGGCAGAGGCCGTATAGCCGTCAATTATTATTATTTATAACCAAACCTGTTATGTAGTGGCGATTTTCACCACGTATGTTTGAGCCAACTTTTACGGCTTTGTCTTTAGACCCTTGGGCGCTGCGACAATCTGATTCGCTCGGAGAGGCAGGCGAGCGAACCTGCCGCTACAGCTTTCTGTTCTACCGTTAAGTGCCGCCGATATCGCTGAAGTCGCCCTTACTGGTCCCCGGACATTCAAAGTGTGTGTGACACCTTTTCGTCTGCCCCCCCCCCCCCCCCCCCCCGCCCCCTTTTCCAACACTGCGTTTAAGATAGAATTTAATTAAATTTAGTTTTTTTTTTTCTGGCATTTTTACGCATTTTTGCTTCTCGTATATTTTCACATATATGAACCCCGTCGTCCTTGCTACGAGCGAATCCCGTCACGTATAACGTCCTCAACGAAAAAGAAAGTTTTTCAGCTAGCAATTTTCCCCGATTGTCTCGTGCAAAAGTTTCGCAATGTTTCTGTTTTTTGTTCTTTTTCCCATCATCATCGATTCGAACAGAAAGCTAAAGCCGGCGGAACGAGACAAATACCACCGCGCCCATTGAAACTTTAAACACGGAACATTTATCATTAAGACGTCTTACACGTGGGTCGACCTAAGTCTTCTTATCTTCGCTTCTAAACGCCGACAAGGGATGGCGCGCAACCAAGTGCGACACGTCCCCAGACCTCGCGAAAGAAAAGAATTGCGTGTCGCAAAACCACACACGCAAGGAGAAAGGAAGGGCAGCCAACGGACTTTTCTTTCCTCACCTCGGTTTCTATCGCGATGACGGTGCGTCGCAATCGGGTCCCGCGTGGGACGCACCCGTCGAGCGGACCGCGCAGACCGACCGGGAACCGCTATAACCTCCGTTTCACCTTGCCATGGACCGTAGAGGAAGCTATAAACCGTCGAAGCCAAACCGACGACGTATCACTTTCACACGTGAACGTGGGTACAGAGGGCGCGCGTGACTTCTGCGCAGGCGCACTGCGACGCCCCAAGTTCGTCTGCTTCTTTTGACGTCAGAACGACGCCGAGCTCTGATTGGCGCTGATGGAGGGATAGTGGGTAGACCTCGAGGCAGATTCTTCGAGGTCTACCCACTATCCTTTAATCAGAGCCAATCAGAGCTCGGTGTCTTTACGACGTCACCGGAACCCCTGCAAAAGAAGCAGACGACTTGCTCTCCGCATAGTGTTTTCGCTGTAGATGAGAAATCTGGCCAATGAATGTATACCGCTGCTAGCCTGAAATCCTTAACGCACATCAAGCAGTAGTGATACACGGACCGCACGTAGGTATATATACGATGCTAATCCATATCGAACTGAAGGAGGGGTCGGGGGATTGGAGCCACGATCCCTGGGTTCCGCAGCGCGAGCTTTCGCTCCACATGCTCCGAGTTATACTGCGAATTAACGCTTTCGACCAGCAATGTCCCCCTGAGCGTAGCCGCATTAAACGTTCAAAGCTCAGGATTGGCAATTGGATGGCTCGTAGCGTCCCTTTCGGTCCATCGTGAGGTGAAAAGCGAAGCGTAGCGGCAGCGATACACCGGTTCGGTTACATCAGCGACTGCCACGGGGCAGAGATTTCATTCTGAGAAACGCAGCCCGCTTCCCTCGTAAACAAAGCCGATCTCATGCGCATCGTCGCTCGCTGGCCGGCCGCGGGTGGCCGCGCCTGCCCGCTGGCAGCGTGCCCGGCGGACCCAGCCCGTTGCTGACAACGGGAGCTTCGAAAACAACTATACTCCGTTTCCTCCGGGCATAACTTTTGGCAAACGGTGAAGGCGACTAGTTTCCAGCGAGGTTTCCATTCTGAAAGTCACTAGAAACTTCTCAAAAAAGTCAGAATCCGTCCCTACAACCTAAAAAAAAAAAAGAACGTGCATGTTTTTACGAGAATATATACTTGGGAGCGTGTTGGACAAAGAAGACAGAAAGAACTTAAGACAAAGGGACGACGGACACTTCTTTCCATTTCTAGCGAAGTATTCTTTCCGTCGTCTTTGTCCCTACGAGTAGGGACATATCCCTACATTTGACAACACTGGAGCCTCCCTGAGCCATTTAGAGCGACAGAGGGACGCGCGTGACAGTTCTTCGCGATGGAGTAGCGCACTCTTGACGGTCGTTGCGTGATCCGCTCCAACACTCATGATTAGTCGCCCGCCGAGGTCCCACACTCTGCCTCCTCTAAACTGACAGAGCCTGGCAGATCGCCACGAGACGCGGCCGCCGAAAGTGAAAAGGTAGAGCGGCAGACAACGGATGAGAGGAGAGGCATGTAACGGGCGCTCCGCTGCGGCGAGACGCCGAAACACACTTCTCCCGTGCGATGGAATGTCCGCTCGCACCCCTCGCGTTCCTCGCGCTGTCGCTTCTTTTCTCGTCGGGTTTCAAAACCATGTTTCGGGTCCCCAACGCTGCAAAAACTGTGCGCTGAATGCCAGGTTCCCCGAGAAATGCTCTGTGCGACCAGAGTCTCGCGCTCCAACTCTGCGACCGGGCACTCCATGGCTCCGTCGTCGAACTGCCAGGCTTTGTGAGTATAGAGGAGGCTATGATACGACGAACCGCAGCAGACGCTACGAGCCGTTCCAGCCAATCCAGTGCCGCGGACGTGTCGCGTGACTGCATGCCCCGCCGTCGTCGCTGCGGGCGGCCCTCCCGAATGTCACGTGACACTAAAACGGCATTGGATTGGCTTGAAACGGCTCGTATACATTTACCGTCCGCTGCGGGCAATCGTGAGGTGAAACGGGGCAGACTTGGAAAGTAATCCGTCACAAGTAACGCAGTACTCGTAATCCGTTACTTTTTCCAAATAATTTTTGTAATTTCCACGCTACATTTTTGCGACAGTAATTTGAAATGTAATTTCGTTAGAAGTAAATACTGCTAACGGATTAATTTGATTACTCGTTATTTTTTTTTCTTAATGTAAACATAATACAGAAACTGGAGCAATATGAGCTGGCAATTGAGCAGCGCAAAGATAGCGAGTTCACCGAACTAGAAAACATCGTGAAGAGGAGAATAACTGAAAAGAAAACACGATTTTTCGTATGAACGGTCATTAGAACCACAAGAAAAACGTGCGAGGCGTATACAAGTATGCTTAAAACAAAAGGCAACGCCGAGTAGGCTCTGCCTCTTTCCATCGCCTAATGTCAATCCACAAACCTCCGCAACTTCTCACAACGCACAGTCAGACGTGGGTGGTAATAACGTTGTAACTTAAGTTTAGGACGGTCTGATCATATTGT
The DNA here is from genome assembly GCA_013358835.2 of Ixodes persulcatus. NCBI lineage: Eukaryota > Metazoa > Arthropoda > Arachnida > Ixodida > Ixodidae > Ixodes > Ixodes persulcatus. Next base: position 11,787 of record JABSTQ010005514.1, on the reverse strand, counting down.
TATGAAACCTTGCACTGCTCTTGCCGGCGTTTTCGGTCGCCTATGCACGGTTCCGGCTAAAGCATGGGTGTGGGTATGTTCCAGCTGAAAGATCTTTCAATTGTGCGACCATGCAGCTCGAGGTCAAAATCGCTCGCTCGCGCCCATGCATTTTTCGGTACTGCATGCAACTATATATAGACCTTTCCTTAAAAGGGTTCTTGGCCGGTTCCATTTGCAGTGTTCGCGCTTATGGCGCGTGATTTGCTCGCCTTCCGAAGCGACGAACATGAACGAGCATGGGCTGAGGAGATCGCACGCTGGTCTGAAGACTCGTAAATATTGGAATCGTGTATATTATTACACCGTTCATGCGTAAACTGACAGTGCGTCAAAGGTGCAGGCAGGAGACCGCAGCTTTGAGACGTTGCGCGCACGCTTGAAAGAGCCGTTTCCAAAGGGAGCTTTCGTAGACCGGTTCCTTACCTCCGCATCTCCTAGTGGAGGTAGACGCTGCTAATGAGCACGAGCACCGCTAGCTTTGTCTGCAGAATTCAAGGGTTCATCTTCGGTCGCAGTAAGCTAGCGCGGGATGGCTGGTCTGATTGCAGCTTTCGCTGACTTGTCAGCTTACAGATGAACGGAGTGCACATACGTTCTCTATTTTAAATACATTTTTTTTATTTCTACAAGGACTACGATAAAGCTGGGGTCACACTGGTTATGCATCATAGAAAAGACAGTCTGCATACAGATTCGAACGCGAGTCCCCGCGAGCTGTGTGCTTCGAATGCCGACTGGCAATGAGTTCATGCAAGGAGGAAACTTGGCACGCGGCATTCGAACCACGGACATCGCGGTGACTCGTGTTTCCAGACTGTCCTTTGTATGATGTATAAGCGGTGTGACCCCGACTTAATACGGGCGTACGAGAAAGGGAAAGTAGCGTTGGAACATTTTTTTTAAAACATAAAAAATTATTTCCATTGTTTTCTTCGTAAGTGTACGGGAAAAGTAAAGTGAAAGTAATTCGTAACGTAACGAGTAAAGTAATCCGTTACTTTTCGGCCAAGGTAATTTCTAACGGTAATTCATTTCATGTCAGGCTCGGTAATTTGTAATTGTAATCCATTACATTTCTCAACTAACGGGCACAAGTCTGACACGGGGGTACATAGGTCTTTCGCCGTTTTTCGCGAGTTGTGCCGAAGCGGAGAAACTCTCGTTCGTTGATCGTCTCGACGGAAAAGTATCGAGGGTTCCAGAAGGCTGCAGACGTTTCTCTTTGCTCGTACCGATATGGCGTACGGCTCTTCGAGGTCTGTGGTGCATGGTGTAAACTCAAAGCCAGCCCATGCTCCGTCTCACACAAGGTCCGACCAAAGCCAACGACAGTAGACGACCCGATAAGCAAAGCAAAAACAAAACGCGGATTTACGCTGCCTGGCGACGACGAATAGTGATAAAAAAATAATAATGTATATAAAGGCTCCAAAAACGTATAACAGTCCCAGAACATTGGCGGACATACCAACAACAATCATACAATGTCCTAGTAAAAGAAAAATTAAAAAAATCTTAACAATAATTGCATATAGTCAGGCATAACTGACTGTAGAAAAATTTAGCGTTACACAATATTGATTCAATACAGACAGTAAATGATTGTCGAGCTGTTGATTATCTCGAGCCCAAATCGAGTGCTAACGCAAATGTGTGAGTCAATAATTTATGAGCAGCATTAAAATATAGTCACTCGGGGGACTATCCCATCACTGGGGCCTCCGAGCTACGTCGTCAAGGTTTCCGAAGGAGAAACTATACGGAGCGCAAGTTCGTCCGCTTCTTCCACAGCGGTTGCGGTGATGTCAGAATGCCGAGCTCTTATTGGCTGATTGAAATAGAAAAAAAAAATGTGGGTAAACCTCAATGCATTGAGCATTGAGATCTACCCACTATCTTTTCAATCAAATCCAATCAGAGCTCAGAGTCGTTCAACGCGCTCAGCTCAAAAACAGTGAAAAGAATTCCAACTGAATATCGTTGCACCGCCCCTTAAAATGCCCCCTCCCCCCCCCCCCCCCCATCCAAAAAAAAAAAGAAAAATGTTTTAATAAATATTTTATACCTGCTCCTCGCACGCATATTGGGACGGAAGATAAGGCCCCGTGACGTCGCCACAACATCAATCAGTGCCCTAGGCGCCATGACTCTTTGCGGAGATATCATCTTGGCGTCATTCCCCCTGTTTACCAACACGGAGGCCATTTAACGACACTCGTCGCCGTGTCTCCAACGAACCTTGCCCAAGTTAATTCCTACCGGTTTACAAAATTCGGCGCGCATGCGCAGTATTGAGACGGTGCGGGCGCGACTCATGCGTGGAGTGCCTAGATTTAACCCCCCATTCACACTGGAAGCGGATCCGCGTTCGCGAAGCGGTTGCGAACGCGGTTGTATAAAGATCTAGTACAATTGCACGCGCATTTGATGTCATCAAATGCGCGTGCAAATGTACTGAATCCTTATACAACCGCGTTCGCAACCGCTTCGCGAACGCGGATCCGCTTCCAGTGTGAATGGGGGGTAAGAGAGGCAACAACTCTCGTCATGGAGAGCGTACGCAACTTCATGGCGGACGCCTCCCGACCGAGTCCCCCGAGCAGATTGGTTGCAGACATCCGTTGACCAAAACGCTGTTTACAAACAAAACCCGCATTTGCCGGGTGGCAATCAGTTCATAGAACAAGGTTTCATCGACGGATCGTTTCATCGACACGCGATGTTTCATCGACAAATCGTTTCATCGACGGCTCAGATTAGCTTTTCTGTAATAAGCTGCATGAGACTGTCACCGCGAAGCGGCGCGTGTACGGGTCGGTCAGGTGGGTTAACATTTTTGGAATTGAGCCGCCGCATACTCTCGCCGCGAAGCGTCGGGAGCGCAGAGAGGGGGGGGGGGGGGGGGGGGGGGGGAGTTGACGCGCACTTTAGTGATACACGCGTGACGAAATGTCCTACAGCGTGCACTCTTGTCCAATCAGTGGCCCGCGTCCGCCTCCTTAGGCTATCGTTGAAAATTCGGTACTACGGCCTTCTTGTCTAGGTGTTGGGTGGACATGCCTGCGGACAAATCGATGTTTTTGCCTCCACCTCCGCTCAGCTCGTAGTGCGAACGTGCCCCGCACAAACCGTGAGACTCCGATCGAGCGGTCTCCGAAATCTAGCCACACTATATACGCATGCGCGCGAAGCTCTGCACTGAGCGACGCGACGGTGGAATACGGGATGAGACGGGCGACGACGACGAAGTTCGACTATATCGAGCTCCTCGAACTTGGACGGGGCGGTGTAGGCGCACCCGCAAGCAGAAAAAAAAAAAATAAATAAAAAACACTAGCCCAGAAAAATAAAACAAGTAAAAAAAGTGGGCGATTGTGGCGCTACGCCTTCTTACCCCCGGCGGGCGCGCCGCCTTGACGTCAACAACGGCTCCGATTTATGGTTTGGATCTTGTTTAGAGAATGAGATAGATTCCGTCGTCAGATACCCGGAGAGTATTTTCGTGGTCTTCGTGTAAATGTTCATACTATACAGCAGTGGTTCTCAAATGGGGGTCCGCGGACCTTTTGGGTTCCGCGAAGGCATTCTAGGGGTCCGCGAAGCCCTGCCTCCGCCTCGTCAGTCAAGCCCGGCAATAAAAGTTGTCTTTTCTTAGATTGAGAGGAAAGGTTCCAATTTTCGGGTGAGTTTTTCCGTTTATATGTCAGTAAGAGAAGTCTACTTTACACTAGCACTTAGTTATATCCATTTATTAAATCACTATCATAATTAACCTATACTTTCCCTTCCCCTCACCACGAACGGGGTCCTCCATCATCTCAGCCAATCCACAAGGGGTCCGCGGAACATCGTTGGCTGAGAACCGCTGCTATACAGTGTGCCTCCCCCCTCCCCCCCTCCCCACTTTTCCCTTCAAGAAAAAAAAAAAAAAAAAAGATCAGTGCTTCTTTCGCTGTAAAAATAAACTGCGCCACGAGGAATGCCAACTCTCCGCCCAGATGATGTGCTAGCGGTTCGAACCAGATGCCGAAGCTTTAGAAGTATAGCCTTTATATTAATAAATACAATTATAAGCGATTTTTTTTAATGTTCCAATGGGAAAATAGGATCCCTTCTCGGTAACCGGTGCACTTCAGCTCCATGCATTCGAGGGCTCCTCCCTCAGTCGCCGTTTCCCCACTGATATTTCCCGAAAATTACTCGGAACTTTAGAAGAATATAACGGTTAGTTCCGAAACTTCTGCCATCTGCTTCGTGCCGCTAGCGCTACATTTGAGAGGAGCATGAGCGTTCTGTGATGTATAGTTTATTTTAACGCAAAAAAAAAGTCTCATAATTTTTTTTAACACCCTGTATATTGTTTTATGAATTCGTTATGACTCGTGCCCTCGTCCCGACAAACAACAAACACTGCTGCAGACGCTCCAAATACGGGTTGTTGTTGTTGTTTTTATTAGCGCCGAGTTGTGGTTTCCGCTCGTAACGTCACGACCGGGACTTACCCGGCCGTGATCGGCTGCATTTGCGTGGCCGTGAACCGGCGATCGGGCAGGCATTATCGGCATACACGGGAAGCTATGGTTTGGCCCATCGCGAAATTCGACCACGGCGACGCTTTGGGTCTCGCACACTTCACTAATCGTCACCGACAGCATAAGAACGCCAGGGAGACATAGCACACACTCAAAAAAGAAAAGAAAGAAGGGTATATAGTCTTACACCTCTTGTCCCATATAATGCACCCCAAAACTTCAGTTCGACGTACAGCGCACTATAGTAGAACCGACGGTACCAACTCTCACGAGCGGCTTGATAGCCGAGTGGTACAACCTATTAAATTAGCTAATGTATACGTGTTACTAACTAAAAAAATAACTATCTTTTTATTACAAAGCCGCGATGTTTTTTTGTTTTTTTTGTTTTTTTTTTGTTTTAGTGCGTATTTTAGCTGTTTAATAAATTATATCGCACAGTCATCGAGCCCCTCCTAAAAGTTGGGGCCGTCAGTTTGACCTCATCGCGCTGTACGTCAAACTCAACTTTTTGGGGTGTATTACATGCAGGTAAGTACAAAGGGTGTAACATTACACCCTTTTTTCTGAGAGTGCATCTCACGTTAAGCCCGATGGAGCTAATCACGCCACGCCGAAAGAGCATCGTCGCGGCACCCGTCGTCTTTGTGCATAAAAAAAAAAAAAAAAATCAACGGATAAACGGATTATGCAGGCGCAAAAGTGCAGCATGGATCACGCAGCGTTCCGCGTGCGTGAATGGTCGAGCCGGTGATAGAGACCACGAGCGACGCGTAGACCACACAACACTCTTTCGCAGTATTGTGTAGTCTACGTGGATGCTGAAATGAGTGCCATATTTCTGATCGTATACATACGGATGCGCGTTCTCGTTTCAACATTTTTTTTTTATCGGTTCCTTCTCTTCATCTTGATCTCATAACTGTATAAACGCGCTCACATTTAACTCTTTTCTACGTAGTCGCAATTTTATCTCGTTAAGGGGACACTGACACCCCCCAACGATGTATTTTTATGTATTTTACCGGGCGATTCAGTATAGTGCCAAAAGAATACCCAATCAATGTTTTGCTCCAAACCGAAACCGAAACACAAGCATGGAGTAATGGCAAAACATGTCCACTAGAAAGGAGGAAGAAATATAGAGGAGGAGAGAGTTGCCCGATTAGCCTAAATAACTACACCCGATCGCGTTTCTTTTTTTTTTTTTTTTTTCCTCCGCTCTTTTGGTTGTGCGAAGCAGGCGACAGTTTTAATTAACATTGTAACGGTCAAGCACACGAGGAAGAACTCCTCGTTCGCAGTAATGCAGCCACTAGACTCTAGATCAGAAAGTTTGCTGCCAATTCCTTGCTGCAAAGGCACTCCCCAGGCTTGAAGTCGGGCAGCACCACCACGCATTGGCCACATTCGTGACCCAGTAAAGAAGTCGTACGCACGCATATTCAGCACCGCAAGTACGCGCTTCGTGCTTGACGCTTGCGCGTGATTCAAGCTCTTACCAATTCGTGTTTCGTGAGACGAGCGATATGTCTTCAGCTAGGAGGAGGGGCGACGACTCCGCGACGTTTTCGTGCGCATCGGCTCGGTGGTGGGGCGTGTCGTGCGGAATAAATCCTTATTGTTTCGATCCGCGGAAGATTTTTCTTTCGAAGCTATATCCATTTCCACCTCAAGAACCGTAGTAAAAAAAAGTCCGGCTCCTCGCGGAGCATTACTGATTTCCCCCTTTATGTAGACAATTAAGATATATGTAGGCGAATTCTAGATTAGATAGATGTTCTCTTATCAAGACGTACATGTTCCAGATGCCAAAAGCATCGCTTTTTCCTCCGACAACCAAATCTCGTAAGAACTACTTCGCGCCGCGTATGAACGATGCGCAAAACTTGCTTTTTTTTCTTGAGGTGAAAACAGGTATAGACAGAGTCGCCGCTACCGCGAACGACAGTTCTGATGTAGAGGTCACACGCCCGCTGACCGCCGCCATCGCTTATAGTCCGCTTCGTCCAGGAGTCCAGCCCGTGACCACCGCGCTGGTCCCGCGATACGACGCCTTGTTGAGAGTGCATGTGCTTCCGGCACTCTGCAACTTTTCAAAGCGATAGCTTTACGGGCGACACTTTGCAGAGATTTGAACCTCGTGGGCAATCTCTGCAATCAAGCAATCAACCTAGTTGCTGCTTCTTAGAAGCTACAAAAGAAGGGTTTTATTTTTTATATATATATTGCGTGTGTGCCTTCGATGACCCACGACTTTTATTATATTTGGTGGTTGTCTCTGAATGTCACGTGACCACGGAGAAGAGAGTGAACGCGACTCAAACCGGCCAGTTCTCGATCGACGGTTTTCGGGAGGAAAAAAAAAAAAAAAAACAGCGAATTTTTAGCTGAAAATTGTGTTTTAGGTTGCTGGGATCTCATATGCCATCTACAAATAAAAACCTTGGCGAGCATAAATACCCTGTAAGCGTCTCTTTAATATGTTTCGTTTATTTATCTTTCCCGTTTGTTTTATTTAATCGCATTAGGTTATAAACCTGTCCACAAGGCGAAGAAACAAAACATCGGCGTCGGCAGATCCACCAACGTCACAAAGAACGACGAGTGCAACAAATTATCTATAGTCCGTTGAAAACGCTTCAGCGGTCTACGTTAGCGTCGACTTCCCATCGAGTGGGTTTGCGAGCTAAGAATACCGCAAAAGGAAAAGCTGCCAAATTTACTTTATCGAAGTTAGTTGTATACGCAGGACATCTGAGAAGCGATCTTCTTTGAGATGGCATCACTCACGCTAATCTCTGATCGTCCGGGGCAGTAGATTTTCCTTTGGACTCTGCCCTCCTTTGATCTCTCGCTATCAGCTCATCGCCTCCAATACTCCATGTCACAGACTAAACGCGCGGTGCAATCATAGCCGCGACAGCGCCGCAGCGCCGCAAATGTATAGAAGACAAGGCCGACGACGTTCCCCCCAATACGTCATCAGTAGTGGCTCCACGCAGCGCTGCCAGTGCGTCTCGCAGCATCCCACAACGAGAACGCGGAGCTAGCACGCAATGACGTCAAAACGGACGCTTGTGTCCATTTTTCGTGGACGTCACAACGTTCCACGAAATACGATGCGGCTCCAGAGGTAGCAATACTTCGGTCGTCTCGGTGATAAGCAAGGAGGATAGAAAGGTAGGAGAGGGTATGACGTCAGCCACGTAGCCTCCACAAGCCATGCTCCCTTGACGCCTCGCCTCTTTCTCATTTTCCTCCTTACGCTCCTCACTTATCAGGCCAACGTGACCACATCACGTGACCGTAGCTAGCTTTCGTCTAGCCTTCCATCTGATAAAACCTACCGGACGGAGCGCACGCAAGCCTGCAAGGAATCCTTCTACAATCAACCATCCATCTCGCACGTGACATGTCACGAGCACCAATCGCCAGAGAGATCTGCGGTTACGTTGGGCACAATGTCGTTTAAACTTTTTATGACTAGGCTTCACCAATATTGCAACGTGCCCCCTCCTAGTACTTATAACCCCCTTGGTGATAAGACACCCCTTGTTGCCAGTTGTAGGTGAAGTCTTATCTGAAATATCCGAGGAAACGCTTTTTCGTCCCTCAGAAACGTTAAAAAACGATTCGCGACAGAGCACAACTAGAACCACTAAATGAGCTTCGTTTAAAGTATCGGCACTCTGTTCCCCGATATTGTCGTGGGCGCCGCCATCTTGGTTCTTATAGCGCAGAGCAGACGCAACTGCCGATTGTCATGACTGAAAAGTGCGACTTTTTCAGCCTTAGATTCGGTGTTAGGAAACTCACGTAATATTGCTAAGCAAAAGCGATATCGTAGCCCCGAGCTTCCCAGGCACTGCATCTAAAATTTTGAAGCAGCACTCACACTGCTAGTATTACCTCGTGCAAAAGACGCAGAGAATCTCCGCGGACACGATGACAGAATTGTCTGCGGACACGTCTGAAGAATCTTCGAATCACGTTTGGTCGACACGTATTGTTACAGAGTTTAATTTGCTGGATGTCGTCCGTGGCCAGGTATAGAACAGGTTGTGAGTCGGCCCCGTGCCGCGTGTGCCCGCATCGTCGTCGACCACGGTGGGTTCTTCTGGCCTCAGCCACGCAGCAACAATACGTACGCTTCCAATATAACTGCAGTCAGTGTTCGTACAACCTAGAGCCACTAAATAAGCTACGCTTCAGAGCATAACGACACTTACCCTTCTTGGTGCTTAAAACCGTGGTTGCTGTCGGTTGCCTGAAGCTTTATCTGAAATCGCAGGAAGCGCTTTTTCCGCCCTCCACAAATGTTTACACAGTTCGCGACAAAGCGAAGCAATAATCCGTGAGCTTCCTAACATCGAATTTAATGCCGAGGAAGTCGCACTTTTGTATCATGACGATCAGCAGTTATAGCTGCGTCTGCTTTGTATAAACCAACACACTGTTTACAAACAAGCCCGCTTTGCCCACAACAGGTGTGGGCACTGCGCATGCGCAGAAGCCAAATTTGGGAGGAATGAAGCATTAGCGCATGCGCAGTACCGACAGCAGCGCCACCGCGGTCGTATGACGTCAGCAAGTTGAGTTGGTCTATACCAAGCACCAAGATGGCGGCGCCCACAGCGATTTTGGGGAACAGAGTGCCGATACTCTATAGGCGTAGCTCATCTAGTGGCTCGAGTATGACCAAGGTGACGGGACCAGAATGCGAGGAAGAATAACGCCTAAGACAGGGCCTGGAAACGGTCTTTTGTATTGACACGAAGACAGTTGGAATGTTTCTCCGTTGATGAAGATACTGTTATTAGCAACAACTGTTTATCTAAGGAACGTTGACAAATTACTCATTTACGTCACTTTGCACATTATATAATTTGAGATTAAACTTCTGGGGGAACTACTCCTGACCTCTGGCGACTTTCCCTGCCGTCCTCCTCGACCACACCTCCAGCGGTTGCTCCGACCACAGTCAAACTCGACAAACAAGGATCCATACAAAGGCCGGCGAGCCGAACTCCTCCACAGCCGTAAGGGGTCCCAAGTTGGCAAGTTAGCGGGCGGAAGACTCCACAGCCGAAATGGGTTCGGACGTGCAGGTTGGCCTCCAGGGCCAGGTTGATGTTCAGGGCTTGGTATCCAGGAGTCAAGTCCTTTGCGGGATGGATGGAGAATACGTTTATGTGCCTTTGGCGGCTGCTTGTATTGAGGTTTGCAGCATTCTGGGGCCACTTTGGCAACCAATCCCAGAAGGTTTTCTTCAAGTCAATCAAAAGGCTCGGAGCCTCAAGCAATAATCAACATTCCAAAAACAAGCGCATACACAAGACAGAACACATTCCGAACGAAGCTCGCAAGAGCAGTCCTGAACAATACAAAGCACATTCGTAGACGGAGAGGTTATGCACGGAGAAAAACCACCTCCAAAGTGGAGATCCCAAAAGCAGATCATGCACAAGACAAACCATCTCCGACGTGGGGCTTTATAAACTAAGTGTACCGTTACAGCGTTCACGTTCGCCCCCCAACTGGGGCCTCCCGACCCCGGCAGAAATCATGAGCCGTGCCGTGGAGACGAGCGAACCCTCGGAGAAGCTATAAATATAAAGTAGAGCTAGACCAAACACTCGCGCGAGCACAATTTCGCGACAGCGTGATGTATTAGTAGAGTGACCGTGGCTTGAAGCTTTATACAACTGTTAGCAATTTACTTTGTCACCAAAATGGACGATTGCTTATGTCCTTCTCTCCACTCGCCTTCTCTTCATCGTTCACCCTGCTAAACGTCAAGCTGAAGTGAAAAAAGCCTTCTAAAAAAAGCTCGTTGTGCTTTCTTTTTTACACTTGCAACAAAGTTAACATTAACAGCCGACTCTGACGTCCCCATGTTGCCGGCACGGCACATGCGCAGTCGCTTCACCTCGCACGAATGCGCAGAAATCGATTCAGAGATAATAGGACACGTAGAGAAACACGAGGAACACCATGACGGTGCGCTTTTGACGCTGTCTGATGATTGATCCCATCAACCCGTGTGGCAGCATGATGACAACTGAGGTTTATTGCCAGAAAGGAAGGCTTGAATAAAGAAAGAAGAAAACAGACACAGAAAGAAACCCCGACACGTGCGAGTGGTGCTGGCTTTGCTCGTGCCATTACGTCGCTGTCAGTCATTACTCTGTTGCTGCATCGTCACTTCCCAACACTCCTTTCCCCTATAAAAAAGACGAACAGGTGGACGCCGATCTCGACGTGATCTTCTTTCTGCTGGTTCGAGTGACTCTCGACTTTCTGCTCAGAGGTGACGACCGGTTGTGGTTGTTGAGGTGTCGGGAAGGCAGCGGCAGCATCAGTTGTCACGTCCACCTGGGGTAACCGTGCCTGGACTTCTGAGTTGCTAACGCGGGGACGAACTTGGTCTGCATGACGGCATCGCCGACCCGCTGGCGAACTGATTTGTACCAAACGATGACCACTGGTTGTTTCTACTGTGCCGGGAAGCCACTTGTCTCCGGGAGTGTGGTTCTTGAACCACACTGTCTGTCCAGGAATAAAGGGGTTAGTTGTATCATCCGGAGTGTTTGGTAACGTCCCGGGTAGTAGCGTGTCAATTCGTGAACGTATGGTGTAGCCCATTAATCGTTGCGATGGTGTCTTCCCGTCTTTTCCTGGTGTTCTGCGGTAGCTGTGTAAGAACCGGGCTAACCTTGTATGCATGTTGCCCTCTTTCAACTTCTTGAGACCCTCTTTCACGGTTCTCACTGCTCGCTCAGCCAAACCATTCGACTGGGGAAAATAAGGAGCCGTGCGCATGTGCTGGATGTTGTTGCGCGAACAAAAGTCCTGAAACTCAGCACCAACAACTGAGGACCATTATCCGAAACTACGGTCCGGGGCAGTCCGAAACGGGCAAAAATCGCGCGCAAGGCCTGTATGGTAGACTCCGCTGTGGCCGTCTTTAATGGCGCCACCTCAATCCATTTGCTGTGCGAGTCTACGATTATGAGCAACATGTAGCCGTCTACTGGACCCGCAAAGTCGATGTGAACCCGAGACCATTTTTCTTTTGTCTCTGGCCAAGGCTGTGGTGTCTGAGAAGGCGGTAGAGACGCTACCTTAGCGCATGTGACACACCTCCGCGCCACTTGTTCGATGTCTTCGTCTAAGCCGGATACCACAGTAAGGTTCTCGCGACTGCTTT
>JABSTQ010005513.1:0-40782 GCA_013358835.2 Ixodes persulcatus | reverse complement strand
CAACTTCTCAAAACAGTTGAAATGTTTACAAAATATGGCATGCATATTTATGAAACTAAATACTATGTACATTTACTCCACCAATATAAAATAGTGCGTTATCACAACAGAGAACCATATGTGTAAGATTGGTGTTCTTCATACTTGGCATATAGAAATTTCTTTTGTGCACTCTTTTACAATGCGGAGGCAAGCTTGTGTGAGGCGGTGCTTTGCCCGCTAGCCTTCGGGCCCTAGTCCATCGTCGGGTGAGATGGAATATAACTAAAGCATATACAGCGTATTTAAATCTTATATATCAACATTGTATCACAGAGGATGATAAGTTGTAAAAGGTAATGTTTGACGGCTTTACATCATTGGGGGTACCTTGCCAGCGCAATGCACTGGTACTCAAGACCATGCAAAGCAGCATGTGCAATATATTGGTATACTTACGCTCAACCGAAGAACTGGCTGACGATGGCGTCCCGAGCCTCATTGCTTTCGTCACGGCCCGATGCCACTGGCTCGACGGGAACCTCTTCGGGGAGGACAGTCCTTGGCATGCTGCAGGGGTATGTCTTGGCCAGGTTGTGCAGGACACAGCAGGCAACAGTGATGTCGCAGCATCTCTCTGGCTGCATCCTCAACTCAGCATGGAGGCAATGAAACCTCCGCGTGAGCTGGCCTATCGTCCTGCAGTGTATAAATAGAGGAAGATCTGTTATCCTTTTGAAGTTGTTTATAAGAACATCTAGTCAGGTCGGCATGTGATGTCTATCATCGCTCCAGCCCATAGAAAACATGGCATAATGCCTAATATTTTATATTTTTGCTGGAATATTTGAACATAGTAATAATATGCAGATTTTGTTAAAGATATCAGTGATGTGATTTGTCTGAGTCATTTTGGAGAAGCTCTTGGAGCAGTCGAAAGTCAATTATGGAGCAACAAAAAGAACTTCTGTAGCATAAGCGCACATTCATTTTTATTCATACCAGTGCAAACATCACGTCAAGAATAATTTGTCGGCCTGTCCAACTAAAGGGCAAAGTCTACATTGCCTTCTCACATACGTTCAAACCTTTGTTAGCATCAACTGTATAGCAGGAGTCCCTCAAACACAAAACTATATCATTCAGTTGTGTGGAGAAGCACCATGACAGGGTGACAAGAAGGTGAGTGATGAAGGACAGCACAAACTGCTTTAAATGGTTATTTTAGGTACTCAATGCCACTAAAATAGAACAATAACATTGGTCACATAAACTGATGTTTCCTTTAAGTTGTAGAGGTTGTAATAAAACTGCAATTTATAAATCAGATAAAAAACAAAGCACTTATCATTTGATTATCAACATAAATTAATTTTCTCTGTAGAACTTCATAGCGAAACCCGCATGTGAACGAAACTTAAAAACAAACCCGCCAAACTCATTCAGGTTCTTCCTGAGATTCCATCCACTGCTCCCGTCAATTTAGTTCTAATCTACTCACACCTATAGAAAATTAATAGCTAAACAAATGAGTTGGCATAAATAAATAAACATACATAAGAGCACATATAAATGTTCTTGCAATACCAAAGTACCCTTACTAAATCTCGAATTCGAAAAACGTACCGCCAGGATTTCACAATCTATCATATTTACGAGCCGAAGTTGCATTCAGGAATTGTGTTGCGTCTCGCTTTGGAGGAGTGCTTTTTAACACGGGGTGCGCGGCGGAGAAGCAAGACATGCAAAATTACGATGCCTACTCCGTGGTGTTGGCTTCTCTGCAGTACACCAGTGCGTGGTGAAAAGCGCACTCAACGACACTAGCTAACCCTCCAGAATGAACAGACGACTAACATGAAAAGTATTGCGAAACTTCCGGATATTGCCTGTCACTCATACGAAATGTGATGGAATAGTATGGTATATGAGACGATAATCAAAAGTTTTGAAAACCTGAAAACTTGCGGAAGCATATCGGAACGGTCCAGCCGGGCAGCGAGGCCCTAGCTATTCTATTTTCAGTATTATTAAAATGAAATTAAGTTTCTGCGCTACGTTGGTGCAAATACCTCACATTTTTGTTAAATGTAGCAGGACGTAGCAGGGTAATCACTTTGGCGCAAATGGCGCAGTAATCCCATCACTGATATAATGAAAATGTTCTTCGCAAAAACTTGCAAGGAAAATGCAGTTTGAGATAAACAGTATTTAATAGGATATATTTGAATATGTCTGTACTCAAACTGTCTAAAAACAAAACCTGCCTAAGCCAATGTGTAACTTTTTTTTTTTCACATCGCAAGCTATGCTTTTTTTTCTAAGAATTGCTTTACATTTAGGCAACATAGGGTAACAAAAAAAATTAACTGCTATTGTTTGAAAAGTATAAACAGCTAGTAAAACCTATAGGTTAATAAACCCAGTCATACAGGAAGGATATGTTTCAGAAAAGTTCTAACTTCTATTCTGGAGTTCAAACAGAAAAGAGCAAATGAAATATAACAATTAACATGACATATAGAGTTAACTGGCTAATGGTTGAATTTTGTGAATTGACTTACTTCATTCCCACAAAGCTGGCTAACCTTAGAATAAACATTTCAGGCTATGGCAGTAGGTTATAGCCAGTAGTATAAATAAGGTGTAGTAGAGATACGCCTTCCACTCCTTGCTTCTGAGCAGCCGTAGCCTACTATGCAAGAGCATAAAAATGGCAACAAATGTAAAGCTCAGGCACAACCACATAAAGTTTAGGTGCCTCAAGGTACCGAAACACTGAACCGTCGAACCAGGACGCATAGCCCACGGCTTTACCGTTCCACGATGCTCCTCGTTGTGCTATGCGACGCATTGTAGGCGACCTCCGCTGCTGATGACGGAGACAGGAAGGGCGTCATCAGCCCTGGCTTGCAGGTGTAGCCGCTGTCTCCAAGCAGTAAACCATCGTAGACGCCATCGGCCAGCTTGCCTGACAACGAGCCCTCGGTGAATATCCTAGAGTCGTGGGTGCTTCCAGGCCATTTTGCAACCACATTGCGGATATGGTAAAAGACGTCAACCACTAACTGTACATTTATCGAATGGTACAGATGGCGGTTAACGTACACCTCCTCATGCACTTGTGGTGCCTTTATCCGAATGTGAGTGCCATCAACAGCACCCACGACCGAAGGAAACCCACCGATCTCAAAAAATGCCTGCTGTAAGGCCTGCCCCTCAGCTTCACCTGGCCACCTGCATTGTAGATGGATTTGAGTCAGTCTGTAGCATTATGACATTAACAGTGATGGTTTTGTTGTTATGATCACACGCTTAAAAATAACACAGCTATCATTCATTGTCATCAATAGTGAGCAATAAAAGCCTCATCTGCACAATGACAGTACTCAGTAGCCGCAAGACTAGCTCAGTAGCACCAAGTGCATAGTTGGGAGTGCAGAAACCAGGCTGTTTGTAAATGTCTGCACTCCTACTTTATTTGTAGTTTAGTTGAATTTGCACCTGCACCAATAATAGGTACTAAGGGAGTCATTTTGTACACTCCAGTTGGTTCGTGTAATTTTACTGCCCAGTTCACTGGTCTGCATGTCACGCTCATAACCAAAGAACAAATATCGAGTGCTGAAGCAACACTTTTAATGTTCCCTTAGGGAGGTACCAGTATACGTGGGGATCGATGCGCTGGCAGATATTCAGGCTAGCAAGCCTACAGCTTAGGAAACAAAAACTAAAGGGTCATTGCGCAGGTGGTGCGCCGTAAATAAATTGCAGAATAGATGTGCTGAGAAGACCACCTTCAACGAATTCAGGTGTTTCAGCGAACACAATTCTCGCACCGAAATTTATATACAAAGGGTTTCTAAAATAATGGTGATTGCTCATCGAGCAATCTAGGCACAGGCTTTTTTCTCGGAAAACTGGTCTGCACATGCGCCTAGTATCGGGACGCGTCAGGAGATGCTCCAGACCACTTACCCTATGAAGTCTCGGGCACGACGTGCCAAGGCCAGAGTCACCCGCCTCACAGTCCGCGAAGCAGTGGAGACGTGCACACGGATGTAGTCCCCTGCGGTGATGAGGAAGTTCCCCGTGGCGTAGAACTGTAGGGCGACAATGACCTGCTGCTCTGCAGAGAGGGCGCGGCTGCGACGCGTCGGCCGCTCCAAGTCCGGGCGCAGTGTGTCGGCGAGGAACACAATGCCCGCGCGACCGAATCGAAAGCGCTCCTGCAGTTCGTCCTCGTCGAACTCCTCCGAAGGGTTCAACCGGTCACGGAACACACGCTGCCGTCCCATCATCACAACAGCGTACTGGGCGAACACGCGCTCTCTTCGCTGTCGGCGTCGCGTCACAGTCGACATTGCGTCCCTTATCTTCGCCAATCTGTCCGCAAATCAGTTGTCAGTCAGTCCGGTAGTCAGTCGGCGGGCGAGTTGGAGGGTCGGTTGGGCAAACGGCAGAGAAGACAAACAGTGAAAATCAGCGGATAACTAAAGCGCGGGAAACGTGCGTCGCAGAACACGGAGAACAAAACAACGAGTCTATAAAGACCGTTGCCTGATCCGAAATCAACGCTGCAAACTTATACTGTGTTTGGCGACACAATAGATACATCAATATATTTATTATTGTTTTAAAGTACATATATATTTTTATGCATAAAAAAAAACACTGTGATAAGATGCTGTTTTTATTTTTCTTAATAAAGACAAAACTACCGAAAAAGTTTCTTAAAAGGCTATGTGTTTGCTTCAACCGGCAGGTGGCGGGAGCTACCGCATAATAATAAAACACGGAGAAATTGTGCATCGAGTTTTTCTCGAACGCGGCTAGGTACTCGGAGGTACCTAGGTAGGGAAACGCGGTTAACTTTTAACCGCGGTTAGAGTTAACCAGCTTCGAGCAAACGGGCCCAGGTAGGGATACGCGCGGCTGTCCCTGTCACCCAATTGAGAAGGCTAGGGAAATTAGATATCGTCAAGCTTGCCTTTGCCACAGAAACTGCTCCAGAGTACGTCACTTTAGGCCACACCAGATTTAAAATCCTACCATACACAAACAAACCTCGACAACGTCCAAAATGCAGTCGCTTTGGCCATGTTGCAAGTGTATGCAACAAGGTGGAGCGGTGTAGTCGCTGTGGCGGCAACCACCAACGCAGTGCCTGTGAAGCAAAAGAGCCGCAGTGCATCAACTTCAAAAAGAGCCGTGAATCGACATCACACCATTGCACCTTCTACAAGCCAGAAAAGAGGATATCAGCCTACTGCAGTGAAAACAACGTCAACTACACAGCTGCCCGGTCTGTGCTGAATTCATCTGGCCCCAGACATCGAGATACGGAGCCGAGACGTCATCTCCGCCGAAGTACGGAAATCGAGAAAGCATAGCAAGTGGTTGTGATACCCCCAGCGAGAGATGCAGACTTCCCACCTCTGCCAAGCGATTCAACTGACGGGACAAGTTCTGTTCAAACGTCACCTGGATCTTCAAACGGCCAACAGCAAGAGAGCGTCAGCCAATCGAAGAAGCTCCAGTGGGCTCCAAAGCAACTCCACAACTAGTGTAAGGCCCCACCGCTTTTAAGATCGAGTGAAACACCAAAATCACAGAGCCTGGAAAATGCGTTACACACGATAGCAACGCTGCTTCGTAATCTTCTTGTTTCCCTTGATTCTCCCCTGGCACAAGCTACAATCACAATCATAGACATCGCTCTTCCTCTGATCAGCTCCTGGTGCAGGTAGAGAAGATCCGCAACAACTCATCCGTTTTTCAGTGGAATGCTCGAGGCCTCCGGAACCGTCTTTCAAACTTTCGTCAATTAACCTTCACATATCTATTCCCCCTAATATCAATATCGGAATCGCGTGTTCCTCGAACATTACGCTTGTCCGGTTATAAAGTATTCCACTCAAGTCGTGGAAGAAGTCCCAGCAGGCTTTTACTGGCAATTGGTAAAGACCTCGCATATGTGGTACATGATGTAAATCCCCATCCTATCAATGAATACGTGGCAGCAACAATTAGCAAGGACACTACTGTTCTAACAGTAACAGCTGCATACATTGAACCAAGAGCCAGATTCGACAAAGACATTCTAGACCAGCTAATTAAGGCAACCCCGTCTCCACATATTTTGACTGGGGATTTTAACGCCCACCATCCTTTATGGAAAGGGGTAAAAACCACAGTACGAGAAGAAAATATTATAAACATTGCTCACCAACACAACCTAACTATATTGAATGACGGAAGTCCAACATGTGTTAAAGGTGCAACACTTAGCAGCTGCTCTTTTGCTGCTGTGGGGAGGCAGAGGCTCGTCAAGCAGCAACTGAGTTGCTTTTTCCTCTGTCTCCCCTCTCCAAATGGAGTGGAATAAATAGTTTGAGTTTGAGTTTGAGCTTAGCTATTACGCTGGCATCGTCTTCCATTTCGCCCCCACCTCGCTGGTTTGTAGACATCGAAACTCATGGCAGTGAACACTTTCCAACTTACACATTGATACCCGGACTTAATAACAGTAGCCGTAAAAATGTCTTACATATACTAACTGTAATATGTTCAGCGAAAAAGTTGAAATAGCATGCCAGGAGATAACCACAATTGAAGATTTTTCCAATATTAGTGAGAAAACAACATCGGAGGCTACAAAATCTTTAAGAATGCAGAACACCCGAAAAGCTGTAAATGAGGAGCACGAACGACTTCGAGCCATCCGTCGACGAGCCGAACGAAGGGCAAGAAAAACAAAACATAGAGAAGATATAAGAAAGTCCAGACAAGCACAAAGAAAGGTTCAACGCCATCTCGATAAGCTTTCAATGAAACGATGGAGATCGAACAGTGCTAGACTGGATCCCAGGAAGCCTGTAACACGAATATGGCATAGAACGCAAAGTTCAGGTTCCAGGCCGCAGCAAACTCACCCATTTCGTTCGATCGCTTTACATCGCCATGTTACACAACAGGAAGTACCAAAAGAGTACTGCTTGCAGATTACTCACGACTCCTCAATATCATACTTGGCTATTTCTATAGCGAGTCATAAGACTGTATCAGTGCCAAACGATGTCATCGACGCTCCGTTTACTTTAATAGAACTGAAAGAGGCACTCTCTTCAACAAACAAGAACTCATCTGCTGGTCCAGATGGTGTCCGCTATTCTGCGTTAGCACATCTTGGTAGCGCCGCTAGATCATTCTTACTCGATGTCTATAACGCTTCGTGGGAATCTGGAAGAGTGGAAGATTTCACGAGTGATTCTCATACTTAAGCCAGCCAAGACCCCTCTGAAGATGAGCTCATATCGACCCATCGCTTTATCGAGCTGTATCGGGAAAGTCATGAAAAAAATTATACTGACGCGGCTC
Source organism: Ixodes persulcatus (assembly GCA_013358835.2). Taxonomy (NCBI): domain Eukaryota; kingdom Metazoa; phylum Arthropoda; class Arachnida; order Ixodida; family Ixodidae; genus Ixodes; species Ixodes persulcatus. The sequence goes on along the minus strand of JABSTQ010005513.1, from coordinate 33,423 downwards.
GAATGGGACCTCGAGAGTAGAACGAAACGATACTTCCTAGATACATGTCAGGATTCCACCGAGGAAGGAGCAGTGTTGACAATGTCTTCGATCTAGTATCCACCGTTGAACAAGCAAACTCGAGCAAATTGAAAACAACTGCCGTCTTTATTGACATAAAAGCTGCGTTTGATTCTGTGGATCATAACGCCATTCTTACAGTTATTAGAAGGATTCGTGTCAGTACAAGACTATGTACGTGGGTCTCCGGTTACCTGAAAGGTAGACACATCTTTATTTCCACTGAAGACGGAGACACCGATCTCCGTCTTCAGTACAATACATCTTTATTTACGATTCGTGCCAGTACAAGACTATGTACGTGGGTCTCCGGTTACCTGAAAGGTAGACACACCTTTATTTCCACTGAAGACGGAGACAACGATCTCTATGAAGTCACAAGAGGAGTACCCCACGGAGGTGTCCTTAGTCCCACTCTTTTTAACATATCTCTAATTCATCTTGTCAAACGGCTTCCGAAAAATGTACATACATAATTTTACGCCGATGATATTTGCTTCTGGGTCTCCATCAGATCGTTCTATATAAACATAGCACGTATACAACATGCAATAAATATAACTGTAAAATACCTGCATTCACGTGGAATGCAAATATCACCAGCCAAATCCGCTGCTATCGCCCTCACGAGAAAGGATACAAGCAGACATCCCATTCTAATAGAAAGGACAGCAATTGAGTACGTCGAAGAACATACCTTCTTAGGAGAAACCCCACATCGATCTTTGTCGTGGTCCCCACACATCAGGCGCGTAAAACAAAAGCTGAAGTCCTTCACACAAGTTATTAAAATGATAAGTGGAACGAGATGGGGATGTTCAGCAAGAGCACTTCTGACCCTTTACAACGCTCTTTTTGTCGGACTATTAAGGTGTATTCACACGGCGGACAAATTCTGGGAACGATGTCCGCGGACCTGTGAATTATGCATATCAGGTGGCTTCGACGTCACAACGGACAAGTCCGCGGACTTGTGCAAGTCCAAGCACATGCGAATTAATATTCCATGGTTGCCGTGAACCAAGGCGAGAACTGCGAGTCCGAGCTCTTGCCTTTCTCGCTGCCTTCGCTGCACGAGCTATACTGTTCATTATTCGTATTTCCCAAGGCTCTCACCTCGCGCCGAGAGCCTTGGTTGTGCTTCGCTGCGTTCCAAGCTACAAGAGAACGGCCACGCAACGCCACGTGACGGTCGATTCCAAACCCGCCAGCGTCTGATGAACCTGGCATTGAAGACGACAACGATGAAGGCCCTCAGCGATGAAGCGACGCTGTGTTTAATTGCACTCGTAGAAGAGTTTCCACAGCTTTGGTGCCTTCAAAACGACCAGTACGGCAACAACGGCATAAAATCAGAGCTCTGGAAACAAATTGCCAAAAAAAAAATGGAACGGTGCTACTCCCAGTATGGGCCTTACACGGAAGGTAAGTTCATTGAAGGCAGACTAGTTAAGGCTGAACTCCATGGGACGAATATGCTGCGAATAACCGACGAATTTTGCCCGGCGGCGTTTGCTCTGCGCGTGGAATCAACACAGTGGCTGCTACGTCGCGCGCAAAGCGAGCGTGCCGTCGGGCGGCGTTCGCCAGTTATTCGTCACATAATTCGTTCCATGGAGTTCAGCCTTTAGTGTCGACTCCGAGTTGTACAGGGTGAAACAAGGAGACGGCAGGCTCTTTAAATCGACCGGAAAATTCGGTTTCTTAACCTATCGCGCTACGACTTTGTGCAGCGTTGCCCACAGATGGTGCATTTTTTTTTTTGTAAAATCTGCAAAGAGCGAACTTACCTGAGGAAAAAGTAAAGAAAGAAAAAGGCTTAGCTCCTATGGAAACGCAGCGACGCCACGGGTCTGCAAACAACACGGCGCCGTTTCGCACGGAAGCCAAGAGATGGCGCAAGCGGTCGCGACGCCAACTGCCGCCAACGAACGAGCAGACGACGCCGAGAGCCGGCGCTTTTAGCAGACAAGGAACTGCAGTTGCTTGTTGTTACCGCGCCTGTTTTTGTTTCTGCGACTGTCGCCGCCTGCGGAACGCGCGCCGCTTTTGAGTCGAAAAGTTCGTCTGCTAAAGAGGCCGGCTCTCGGCGCCCGTATGCTCGTTCGTTGGCGGCGTTCGTTGCGCCATCTCTTGTCTCCGGTGCGAAACGGCGCCGTGTTGTTTTCAGACCGGTGGCGTCGCTGAGTTTCCATAGGAGCTAAACCTTTTTATTTCTTTACTTTTTTCTCAGGTAAGTTCGTTCTTTGCAAATTTTACAAAAAAAATTCACCATCTGTGGGCAACGCTGCACAAAGTCGTAGCGCGATAGGTTAAGAAACCGAATTTTCCGGTCGATTTAAAGAGCCTGCCGTCTCCTTGTTTCACCCTGTATATCTGTTCGCTTACTGTTGTCTGATATTTCAGAGGGAGTGAGGGGCTTTTTTTCTTTTTTTTTTTTTCAAAATAAGCGACACGTCTTCAGACGGGAGAAGGAAAATATCATGAAGACGAAGAGCGGCCAAGCTGCGGAGTACACGTAAAACGGTAGATGGAGGTTCTACCGCAGTCTCCTGTTCTTGGATCAGAGCAAACCTCTACTTCCCCGGGAGTGCAACGTGTCGTACCAACATAAGGATCCCAATGGTGTGAGTAACGTTTGGCGGGTTCACCAATTTGATTAACTTGATTCTTCAGACCTATTGAAGGAAACGTTGGCGAGCGTTCGTTGATGGAGGTCACTGAATCCCATTAGCTTAGGTGACGTCCGAGCTCTGGCTTTGCTCTACACGTTTCAGCATTTTGTTTCGTTCACTCGTGTTAATCAAGGTCTTTTGAAGTGCTGGTAGTCGCTGGATGAAGCTGCGAGACACTATCCAACGGTTTGACTACCGGCGGCCCGCGCGTTGTGTCCTGGCCGCAATGCAGTTTCATATAAGTTTCAGGGCCATTAAACAGTTTTGACCTGAAATGGAGTGTACAGGGTCCTCCATTGAGTAAACCTCTTTTTTTCTTAAATTTTGCAAGTCAAACGGCCAACCGCCAGTGAGCCTTCATGGGTCCGACCTGCTGCGTCTCTTCAAAAAGCAACTCTCGCTTCTCCCGCAATACTACGGTGGTGACATCTACTTTTGGTCACGCAACCAATCGCCCTCCTCCCTTCACTACTAAAACTCAGTCTCTCTCTCTCTCTCTTTATCTCTCCCTCAATACTCTGAACAGTAAATGGCCGAAACTTGTGATATTCTGCCGTGCAAGCGGTACTTTACATATAGTTCCTCTACCGTAACGCATTCGTATTTCTTCTGCCTTTCCAGATGGACAGTGAGCCAGAATCGGCGTCTGTTACAACCGAGATGAGGAAACCCGTCCTTGGCACGCCTTCCACACACACACCGCGCGGAACAACGAGTTCCAGTGTGGAAGTGTCTGGCACTCCTGTAAAGCGCCCAAAATGCGATGACGGAAAAAAGAAAGCAGATGACTGCTCCAGTTCTGGGTGGAAAGAGCGCACGGTTGCTTTCACTAAAATTGCCGAAAGTTTCGCAACTAAACAAATGGGCGATGATGCTGACAATTTCGGAAGAGTAGTGGCGGGTCACATGAGAAACCTGAATGGAACCAATTTTATTCGGTGTCAGATTGAGGTATTGGAACTAGTCAAGCGTTACCTAGTCCGACAGTAAGAATACATTTAATTCTACGAACCCTATTCAAACTAAAAAATGATAAACCAAAATTAGAATTTCGCATTCGTAAGTGAAAGGGATACTTGGAAACGAAAAAGTGTTTGTATTCTTTGCCTTTCGTACTAATTACATTCGGAACTAACGGCTATTTTTGTTGGATTGGGCCAGTGTATTAGATTGTGACCAATATTATAGCGTGACGAAATAAAAAATGAGGAAACATTGAAGATTCTTGGAAGTATATTTACATAAAGTTGAAAAATTAGAGTATAACACAAAAGGTTTTAGTGGTCAAAGTGCCAACACATGCATGAACGCTTGTTTAGTAAAGAAAGTAGCAATATACAGACCATGAAATGGTATCTATATGTACACTCCGCGTTCTTTGCTTTTGCACTTGTCTGCACATGCAGATAAGGTTAAATTTAGTTATTTATCCGCAGATTAAGGCCCGCCTGTTCCCTCTGCCACGCGACGGCGCCTTCGTCATTAAAGTATCTCCGTAGGCGCTCACGCACATCTAGAGCTCTTGCGCCGGAGCGCCCTTTGGAACTTCGTAGCCCGAAGTAGATTGTCCTTTTTCGCTGGTGGTCTTCCCTCGACGCTTTAAAAAGCACAGGTGCAGCTCGCAAATAGTTGTGCAGCACACACGCTGCCTTGACAAATGAGGTGACCCTTCCTGGTTCGGCATCGATAGTCGTGTGCAAAAACCTAAAACGGTTTGCCAGAATGCCAAACGCATTTTCTGCTACCCGTCTGGCTCGGCTTAATCTGAAATGAAAAAAATAAAACTATAAGGAAAACGATGTTTAGAAATCACACGATGTAGGCAACACACTTGTAGTTAAATATAACCTTTTCTTCATCCAAATTTGTACCAGTGTACGGCTTCATTAAGTTCATAGACAAGGGGAAGGCGTCGTCTCCCACGATGACGGGTGGGACGCCGACCGGTCCAGGTCCTGAGATCGGCAGTCCGGCTGTTCCGTTCTCGATGGCGTTCCGCAGTGGTGTCGTCCTCCAAATGCCTCCATCTCCATCAGACCCGGGTGCGCCGACATCAATGTACAAACACCTGCTGTCTGCGTCCACAGGAGCAAAAAGCACGATACTGAAGGTCTTCTTGTAATTAACATACACATATCCAGAGTTTGGAGGTTTGATAATTGTGACATGTTTTCCGTCCAGCGCTCCAATACATTGCGGAAATTGCCATCTTTCGTAAAAGCTCTTCATTACTGCCAGCCATTCGTCTTTTGTCCGCGGGGACACCAGATATTTTGGTCCCAGCATCTTGTAAATGGCGTCGCAAGTTTCAACAAGGAACCCGTTGACGGCGCTCTGGCTAATGCGGAACTGCCTGCTTAAGGAATGTTGACTTTCCCCTGAAAATTCGCAAGAAAACAAGAAACATGACTAAGTCGTGCGTAGTGCTCAAATATGCTGAAACAAGGAGAAAAGTAAGAAGAATAACCACACACCTGAGGCAAGAAACCGCAGCGTCAGTTGAAGTTTGTCTTTGACTGGGATGGCTGGACGCATTTCAGTGTCGAGCTTTTGGATACGTGATGCAATGGACCTTTTGTAGAAATACGCGGTGCGCATGCGCGGAGTATTTCATACGCCTGGGTTCGAGAGTATCTAGTTCCAAACAATCCGCCATCTTGCATTTCTCGCCTTTGAGCGGTTTCGTTGTGTCGACCTCGGGGCGGAAGATTACGCACGATGGGGACAAAGGTGAGCTTGGGGGGAGCCGTATCTAGGTCACATCGCCTCAATGGGTGAACAGGATGTAGCTGACGTTTTGGGTGTGGAACGGGTGGGAGAGGCCTTGGGCGCGCGTTGTTTTCCAGTCACCTAGTCTCGAACCGATTCGCGTGTCTAGGTGGCAGCACATATTCGCCAAGAGGTCCATTGACGAGAGGATGTCAGCGAACTGGTCGGAGTTAACGCACAGCAAGCGGCGGTACTCCACGGGGTCGCTCTCCAGAAGTTCTTGATAGAGTAGATTTTGCATACCGAGTTTCTTCTTGGACGTCCATGGCTTCTTTGCGTCGGTATTAGGTGCTTCCGCGACTTCCTCATCCGCCATCATGAGGGCACAAGCCACAATAACTCGTGAAGCCATGTTGGCCTCCATGTTGGAATCGAAAACAATTTCCAGTCGTTTTTTTTTCTTTTTCTTTTCGGCTCCTATTTTCACTATGCGCAGGAATCCTCGAGCATCTTCCACAGCTGCAGCTCGTGCGTACTAATCGTACTGGAAAAAGAGCAAAGGCCCATCCGTGTACGAGAACCGTGAGAGGCATATAAAAAAAAGAGAAAACCGCTCGTGCAACTAAGTGTACCACGAGCACTTTCACGCAATCGGTTCCCGGCCTTGTCCGCGGGCCACAGCGGACTCGAAAAAAGGCAGAATTGGATCGCGTTCAAAACCCCTATAATCGTGGTCCGGCAGGTCCGCGGACATATTCTGTGACGTTCGCCCACGTGATACGCAAGACACATCAGGTCCGAGGACATGTTCTTCAGGTTCGTGGACATGTCCCTTGGTTTTGCCTGCTGTTTTCGCCAGACACATGGCCGATTTCATACCCCAGAAGAAGTGACGTCACGTCTTTCGTAGGAACTTGTCCTCGGACAAAATCCTTCGTGTGAATACACCTTTACGCTACAGTATTTCAGTCATTCATGGTATCTCCAAGTCGTCAATGAAAGACCTCGAAAGTGTTCAAGCACAGGCTCTAAAAGTTTGCCTAGGACTACCAAAATGCACATCAAACATTGGAACTCTTGTTGAGGCTAGAGCGATTTCGCCCGATATCCTCAGAACCCAAGAAATTATTTGGGTTCACCTACGACACCAAGCGCGCAGCCAAGCACATCATCTGGCGGATATTACAGAGCTTAAACACTCTGCTCGCTTTTCGCAGGTCATCTCGCAACTCTAAGGGTATATTCCAAAGAACTTTGAATTAGCTAAAACTCCGCAGCAAGCACCGTGGACGTGCAGTTCTATCGACATTTAATTGACCATCCCCGCGGTGTTACGCAAAAAGCAGCAACTCCAACACCTGTTATGATGCAGCTAACACTTGAGTATATACATCATGCCTATCTCTCATCGCGACACATATATACGGATGGGTCAACCAACTTTATATTATCATCCATAGGAGCCGATATTCCGTCAACTAGCACGACAATCAAAACCAAACTGAGCCATATTACATCCTCGACAGCAGCTGAACTTGCGGCTATCCGAGCAGCTGCTGCCAACATCAGCACTCAAAACCCCCAAAACTGGGCAATATTCGTAGACTCTAAGTCCGCTCTCAGTGCACTTATGCATAAAAGAAAGAATAACGTGAATGCTCAACTGAGTTATAACATATTACAGAAATGCCATGATGTGTGGTGTCAGGGACATGAAATTGTTTTACAGTGGGTACCGGGGCATAGTGGTATACCCGGCAACATCTGTGCTGACAAAGCTGCTAGTGACACCCACGAAGCTGATAATACCTGTGCAATTCCTCTGTTAAGGACAGATGCAAATGATATAGTCCGAAAATTGGGAGAGAAATATCATCCAGACTATGAACAGATCCATGCTACTATTATGGATAGTTGAAAAATATTGACCCGGAGTTAAAGTTCCGAATACCGGGAAATATAAAACGACGAAGAGAAACTTGCTGCATCGAATACGCTTGAATGTGGCATTTACTAGAAAATATCTTCATATGATCGGTCAAGTAGATTCACCGTGTTGTACAGCGTGCTCAACAACCCACGACATTAAACATGCACTCTGCCACTGTTCACTATATAGTTCCCAAAGGAAAACACTAAAACAATCCTTGAACATACATGATCGTGACATTGAGCTCAGCCATATATTAGGTCCCTGGACTTCAGTAGCAGAAGAATCCAAAGCAACCAACGCTTTACTCCGGTTTTTAAAGGACACCCGCCTGGACCAAGAGCTGTGAACTGACATCACTATTTTAATTTACGTGCTGCTATTTATTTTTCGCCAATCTTTGACTTTGAGTGCGTATATATGTGTTTGTGTATCTGTGTGTGATGTGTGTGGGGGAGGGAGGTACGTGTGTATATGTGATCTCACTCTTTCTTTACTTCTCTATTCTGTCTGCTCTGTCTCTACTTTCTTCCTTTTCGCGCAAAGTAGCAAACCAGCACTCACAAGCAGGTTGACCGCTTTCCTTTCCTGTAAATACACATACCTTCTCTCTCCAATGAGTGATTCTTTTTCTCATAGGTTTACGGTCATTATGCCGAGGCAAGAGGACTCAGCAAGGAAGAGATCGCAGGATCTATGAAGAATGTTCGGTTGTGGCTGTCGCAGAACACTTGTGAACTGAAGAGGCAGAGGGGTGCAGCGCGAGGACTGACAAGTAAATAAATAATCTCTGAGCGATAATATCCACAGCGCATAAAAGAAAACAAATACCGTGTTTGCACAATTTTAACTCACTTTTATTCACAAAAATAGGGGCCCCATAATAATGTACATTTTACAATTGGACCCAAAAATCAACTCGAAAAACTAAACTAAGACTTTTTGGTGTAAGGTGGCTATCTTCACTTCCATAGACAACCTTCTTTCTCGTGATCACAATTTCGTTTTACCTTTATGTTTTTCATTCTTAGTATCTGATTTCCGCGCGTGTATGGTTCTGTGCAGGGTCATTCCACGCCAAACGATCTAGACTAAAATCGACCCTTACGGATTCTGTTGTCAAAGTTTGCAGGCATTATGGCTATATAAAAGAGCATTTCTCAACATATTTTGTGATATAAAATTGGTGGCACCTTGAATATTGTGCAAAATGTACCTTAGAGTATACAAGTTACTCTCTTTCCTGAACTTTTTTAAAACAAGGCTATCATTTAAACACCGTTTTAGTAAGTCAACGTGTCCCTACATAGTATGTCGAAATAGTTTTCATCGTGGCTTTTCAACTGTCTGCGGTAGGGCAGCGGTAATAAAAATAACTTGAAATAGGGAGTTTTAGTAGACCGTTCCCATAAGCCCGATAACGATACCTCCTCTTCCCTCCGACGGCCTTGAGCATGCGTTGTGTATTTTTATGGTATCTTTATCGGGGCACAAAAACGATCTGCTAAAACTCCCTAATGATGCTATTCGCCATTTGCTTCTCTGCTAGTTGTAAGATCGTAATGCCTCAAAATTGCTTAAATTACAAGCACTTCAGAAGAAGTCTTGATTAAAACTTGTTTTGGTATATAATTTATGTTAGTCTTCTCTGAAAGTAATCGTCAATATTGAAGGAATGGCAAAATGCTCAATATTCAGAGCGATTAACTCGCAGAGGTGGGTGGTCTAAAAATATGCAAAATAATTACTTCATTGTTTTACATAGTTCAAAACCCACACAAGAAATTGGAGAAGTTTAGAAAAAGTGTTATTTTTTAAATTGAAGAAATCATTTCTAAACCTCGGTCCAATATGCGCCTCTTTCTTCAGCAGGGGCACGCACCATATATAGCGGGCCCTTAGCTAGTTTATATATATTTCGGGTCTTTTTGATATCTTGCAAATACACTGTAGTATGCTTGAAATATGACTTACACATTCCTCGCTGTTTTATAAAAACTGGACAATCATTATGTTCCACGCGCATGTTTAGCCACGGATACACCAATCACAGCTATTAGTTGCTCAGCTGAGGGTGGTAGGACGTTTAAAGATTAGGCACATTTATATGACTCCCCTTGTTTTCCAGAGACATGCATGCATGATTGGAGAGAACAAAACTGCTTCAAAACTGATGACACATTTTTAAACGCCCTGAATGGAAGCCGCGACTGCACTGCAGTTTCTGGATGGTAACAAAGAATTACGCTGGGACTGTGATGGTGACTAGTTCGTAATATTTTGTTTCTTATTATGAAAGTGTGTTCTATGAAACGTTCCATGGGCATGTAGCGTTCAATCTCCATTATTTTATCTGCGTGGTAAAATTTTCATCAACAAACCTTTTTAATATTCGGGAGGTAAATATGCTTGCGCATTAGAAATGGGGTTACTTTAAAATCGTGCAAAGACTGTACATAAGCAGAAAAGAGACACACGAAATAATGTACCCAGTTATTTCATGTCTTTTTGCTGCTCGTGTATTTGTTTTCTTCTATGCACTGTAGGTTTTATCAACTTGCCCAAGCCATCATCTGAATCATCCAAGTGCGCTCGCAAAAACGGCATGAAAGAAAAGAGCCATGGACAGCCCTGTGTGCAAGGGAATGTGCACGAGTGGTGCGTGTTGCAAAGAAAATAAAATAAAAAATGACCGCATCTCCATGTGGTAAATGATGTTGATTGGGGCGAAGCTCTGGTGATGCTGATGATACTGATTTTATTGTTCATAGGTAGTGCTGATGGTGCTGATTTTTTTATTGCTCATAGATAGTGCTGAGTTCCGGGTTGCGTTTCGACTTCATTAATACTGTTTTATGGTCGGTGAAATGCAGAGACATGTATGCAAAGTTTAACGCGATTATATGCGCATTTGACCGCAGCGCCCTCTCCTGTATAGACGTTGAGCGGCTACATGCAACGTTTCATCCATGACATCCCCAGCTCTTGAGTTACTACCACATCTCAGAGCCCCCTACTCGTCCCGCAGTCGTGGCGGAGTGGTTAAGGCGATGGTCTAGAAATTCATTGGGGTCTCCCCGCACAGGTTCGAATCCTGTCGACTGCGCAAACATTTTTTTCTTTTTTTGTGAGCATGGATGCCGAACGGACGGACGGACAGACGGACAAGGCTAGACCCTAAGGAGCTTCGCCCCTAATAGTAAGTTTCATTCTCCTTACCGTCTTTGTAGTTTTGTTTCATGGCAGAATGAACACCTAAACCCTTAAAAAATTGGTGTTCCTTTTGCATGATTTGCTAGCTGTTGTCAGCAGCAGTCCTTTCAGCATCTAAATCATACCGTGCATGCATGACCAGGTCACCCCAGAAGACACTAGATCGGCCGGGTCACATCAGAACACACTTGGCAGGGTCATGCCAATACACGTAACACGCCTAGACACCAGAACACGCCAAGACATCAGAGCACATCAAGACACCAGAGCACACCATGACACCAGAGCACGCCAAACCACCAGAACACGCCAAGACACCAGAACACGCCAAGACCCGTGTCTAAATTTCCGCTCTGGTGTAAACGTCAGAAACACACCAGACCCGAGCTGGTGGATTTTTCAATAGAGAGGACATTATCGCCTTCTTGACTCGGTTCGTGACGATCGTGGTCTGGATGCGCGAACTAAGCTTACAGCGCCCTTCTGACGGGATTGTCAGCCTCTTCGTTACCGTAGATGCCGGAGTGTCCCGGCACTCATCCTATTCGTACGATGCCCCCTTCACATGCGAGTGGCTGGCTGGCCTAGTTCTCTCAACTGCCGGATGATGCTGTTATATGTTCCGACTTTCTCGCATTGTACGTGGGCCTCCCTGCTCTCCGTGAAGACCCCCACGTGTCTATAGAGGGCTTGCGTCTTGCTGCGTTGTGTGGCTGCGTGTTTGGCTCCGGAAAGTATAGCCTCAAGCTCCGCTTCCTTGAGGCTACGTTCACCTTGGAGCGCTTTCTTGTGTGCAGTCTCGTCATTGAGAGTAAACCACTCAATGGCTCCTTGCCGATTTCCGCTCAATGCTGCATATGAGTATACGTATAGGTAGGTGAGCTCCCTGTTATACTCTCACACAAAGTTGCTGCGCTCCATGGCTCTTTGAACCCGTCGCATTTCACGGTTATTTTTTTTTATGCTGCGAGCCAGAGGAGCAAATTTGGTAGTTGAATTGTCGTCTCTTGGATGCTTCTGTGTGGGAGCGTCTGGAGGTGTTCTGTTGTATGGCTCTTCCTGGTTCTGTGATCTTAAGTCGGTCTAGCTGTGCCTCCCTGAGTGCATCCGCACGTTCCTTGAGAGTGTTGAGCCTGGAGTGTATGTGTAGGTATTCGATGCTTGCGAAAATTGGAGTCCACTGGCACTGATTGTCCTCATGGCTTCATTGTTGAGTCGTTCGAGTTTTAGCGTTTGTGCCTGGGTGAGTCTAGTATGGTTGTATCCATAAAGAACTTTTGAAGCCAGAGGTGATGGAGCCAGGGTGCGTGTTACTTTTTCCGTGGCTCCCCATTTTTTCGTGGCTACTATCCTAATCAGGTGCAGGGGGCTCTTCAACGTTTTCGTTACTTTCTGCATCCATGTCTTCAGTCTTGGTCGAACAATAGTCCTCTTTATGTTTTGTCCCTTCATGGATAGGTGTATGTTCTGACTTTCGGTCCGAAGTAGTGTCGGTTTCCAGCTACGATGTACTGGGTCTTTTCCGGTGCTGCAGTCATGCCCACTGAGTCTAGGAACTCGATGATGGTGTCCAGTGCCTTTTGTAGGATCTCTTCTTGTCTTCCGCCTTTGGTCCATATCGTAATATCATCAGCATAGATGGTGAAGCCGAGAACTTGAATTCGGGCCAAGCGGGGCGGGAGGTGGGACATGACTATAGGCTAAATAATGCGGGTGAGAGGACCGCGCCTTGAGGCGACCGAACCTTGTTGAGTGTTTCTTGGTCTTCTGTGCTTCCCACTTTAAATGCCTATTTCCGTCCGTCTAGAAAGGATCCCACGAAGTTGAGGGGTGCACCCTGGATGCCATGAGCGATTGCGCTGTCGATGATTGACTTACGTGGCATGAAGTCAAAAGCCTTTTTGACGCCTATTGCTACAGCGATGCGTGGATCCACCTTGGAGGGTGTCTTTGTCTCTAGCACGTCTGTGTAAATCATCAAAAGGCTACCCTGTGTCCCCAGGTGTCTTCTGGAGCCTGTTTCTGTGTAGTGAAGTGTGCTGTTGTTTCCGGGTATGTGTTGAATTTTATTCAGTACAATTCTCTCCATGAGTTTGCGTAAGTTGTAGGTCAGTGAAATTGGTCTTATGTTAGCGAGCGTTGTTGTAGGCTTGCCTGGATTAGTAACGAGTATGACCAAGGACATTTTCTACTCTGTCGGGATCTGACCTGTACTCCAGACTTGATTGCTTGTGGTCGGTTTGCCTTGCTGCATACCCGACCCGGAGGAATAACACGGAGCCAACGGTTTCAACAAGAAACTACATTTAATGGGACATAGACAAGACGATTAACATTGTTACCAGCGGCACCTGAGTCCAGGCAGCTACTCTCTGTGCGCCGCCTCTGATCTGCCTTATCAAGGCGGCGCACGCGATGTGCGCGTGGCCGGCGTGACGTCGCCGCCACGCGGGAAAACTTCGCCACCTGTGCCCCGCAGTCGGGCAACTGGGCTGGGTGGCGACTAGAGTGCCCACACTCCCCCCCCCCCCCCCCTCTCAAGCTTCGTCCGGCATGTCGTTGACCGAGACGACGTCGTGGGCGTCAGGGGGTGGATGGCGCTGCTGAGTGGACTGGCGTTGCAAGTCCGGCCGGCGCCTGCTGAACGAGCGCGATGGCCCGTTGGAGGTTGCGCTCGCCACGTTGTTTGACGCGCGAAATGCGTTCGGCGTCCGCTCTCTCCCCCGCTCCTTGGCCACATGCTGCTCTTTCTGCAGCGGCTCGGTGAGCTCCAGCTTGTCGCTTGAGCTCCTTGTTCTGGATCAGGGCTCGGCTGGCGGCCACCTTGTTGCTCTGGACCGTCCCTGGCGCGCCGACGTCCTTGCTGGCCCGGATCACCATAAGACCGGCCGCCGTGTCGTTCCGATGGCGGGTGTGGTGACGGTGTTGTCCATGAGCCATCTCCATAGAAAAACAAGGAAGAAGACGACATGGGGCTCATTTGAGTGTTGAGCCTGACGTTATCTTCGCACCCCTTCCAGAAAGTTTGAAATACCGGAGCTGCACTCTAAACAAAAAATGGAGGAAAAAAGTAGCAACGGCGCGTCTTCCTCCCTTCTACTGACGCGCCCCCAAGCGGACACGAGAAGGAGGGAGGAACGAGACATTTTCCTAATTCTCCAGGCAGACTGGAGAAAGCTTTCGCCCTCCCGACTCAAATTCTTTCGGTTTCGTTTTCGAGCAGGTCGTGCACGTTGTTTAATAAATGCTGTTGAGTTGATTGAGCTTCAGCGGCAGCGAAGGCCGCCTGTAATTCCGTCTTCTATTCCAAACGTGCAGAGGATTTCGGTTGCATTGACGTTTTTATCACTAATTTTATGAAACGAGCAAACGAAGCCGCTAGAAACGGCGAAGTTCCGGAGCAGTGCCAGCAGCGCCACGTACACTGGGAAAGATGGCCGTCTCCGAATTGCGGGGCTCACGCGGAACTACAGTCACTACAGTAGCGAAACCACGCGGAACTGTGTCGACGTTCTCGACGTTATGGAAATCGCAGGAACTGCGTCCAAGACAGGCAGGTTTTGCTGCCGGCTGCCTGGGCGCCTTTCTTGCTGAGTTCGGTTCTGTTTTCCGATGCCGAGTGCGACCGGCGTTCAACGTGGCTCTGTATTTGTGCGTGTGAGCAACATAGCAGCAACATCGTGATGGCAGTGTTGTGGGTTGTGAACAGAAGACTGGAATTATCGCCGATGTGACCGTGTGTTCGCGTATCAGTGGTGTAACAACAAGATGAGATGACGTAAACTGTCGGGCATTGACGCCGCTGGTCGGGCCGTGATCGGACGGGGTGGGGTGTCGCAGGTTGACATTCCGCTTTACATTAAACAGTTTAATACCACTTGAGGGGTTAGGTGCAATCGATCGACGTGCGGATAGTCATGTTGGAACGCTGGTCTGAACAGTAAGTTCCTATCGTATCGTGGCCAATGTGACTGTCGGTTGTCTCGTGCCCGAGAGCGATTGCGCTCTGGGGAAAGCACTGAACAGTACGAAATCATGACGGAAAGTAGGTATATTTACAGTGAGGAATTTTAGCATGAAAAAAGAATCGTAGGTAAAATCGAGGAAAAAAAAAAGCTACCCTTTATTTCGCTGTTTAAATATACTACGGTCCCTGGAGAAACTGCCCTCAAAGTGGCGCGCTGGGATGCTCGCAAGAAGCTTTCGAGCTCGCCACGGCGTAGCTCCGTACACTTAACACCTGCCGCAAGTCGCGGCTTTGACTGCATTCAAGTTGATCGAAAAGCGATCTCTCAGCCCGTGAAGCATCACTTCCAGCTGAGTGAATATCCGCTCTGCAGAGATTAATTCAAGACGGCAATTGCAGCCTTACGCGAACAGCACAAATAGAAAAATAAACACTACAATAGAAATAGAGGCTACGACGTGCCGCGCGGGGAAACAAACTCATGGCTTTGAACCGCATTGAAGCGGCTTGATTTATTGGATTTCAAATATTTACGGCATGATCGAGCGTTCGCTTTTTAATAAGAGATTCATCCCTTGAGTCATTCAAAATACTGTCAAAGGTATGACATTGCTAGAAAAAAATCAACATGCTGGGAATATTTTTTATTGCTTATTCAGTCACCGAAAAATTCCGTAAGTTCAAAACGACCAGTATAAAAGACGGAAAAGCAGAGCTCGGGTGTAGCGTTCGGGTTAGTGTGCCGTTGAATTGATGTTTGTATGTGCAGTGTATGTGCACAGTGTATGTTCACGTGGTGCTTGTAGTATGTGTAATGTGAGTAAAGGAGAGGTTCCCGAAGATCCGTAAGCACAATGATGGGCTGAAGAAATAAAATTTTTTTGTAGAACACGAATTGGGCAGTACCTAGCGCCACCTAGCCTAGCTACTTGCAATTACTCTGCTTGAACCTGCCATCTAGTGGCAAGCGATTTAACCTTTCACGCTACGCGATAAACAGTGGCTTCGAGTTAGTTCTTTTGAGAGCGGCTTTTGGTTTCGCGGATTGGGTTTGCCGTTCCTCCGTGATGTGCGGTTGACGAAGTAATAGTGACTCGAGGAACACCAAAGGTAAGACGTAAAGTGCGCGAAGTAACTGGGTACCGGTTCTCTCCGTTTAACATCGCAGTGCTGTCGACGAGAAGACTGAGTAACTGCTTTCGAAACGCAAGTTTCTGTACCTGTGGGGGGAATCTGACTTCTGAAATAAACACAGTTCGCGGAAAGCTCGTGTTACGCTTTTATTTGCTGCTCCTCTCGTCCCGTACAAGAGACGTAGCGTCCTCGTTAAGCCTTATTGAGCTTGATTTGCTCGATTCAGGGCCGCCATAATGAGATGCAGGCGACGGAGGAACTTTGCTCCCCTGCTTCAGGGATGAAAGTTCCTCTCTTTCTGAAGGAACATAGGTTACAAGACCGTTCCTCCCCTAAGGGAGGACTATCGATACCCTTTTTTCTAAGAGTGTGAGGTGGGCACACAATCGTCTCCCCCCTCTCTTGAAAAAGGGGGCAGATCCGTGGAAGTAAAAGACTACCCCCAAAATGCGAGAGAGGCGAAGCTGAGGAGACAAAAAAAAAAAAGGTTCCTCTCTCTTCGGTGTCACCGACGTCGCAGGTTATACCGCCGCCTTAGTGGAGACAAGGGGGTTTCCGGAACGGAACTGCCGTCAGTGTCGTTCCGGTCCTGCAAGGAATCTTCGTATTCTGCTCGAAAAAATCGTTTAAGGTCGGTAACATGAACAGGTCCCGTTTCCGCACTAGACTCACAGTGAACTAGTTTGTAAGTGAGCGCTGAGCACTTTTCATGCACGCGAAACGGACCTTACCACCTGTTGGCGAGGGAGGCCGCGAAGCCTCAAGCGGCGTTACTCAGTGGGTGAGTACGCCGGAGTACAAAATCTCCCACCTAGAACTGCAAGTCACGTCGCCCCTGGTTGTACTGCTCTGCCTGCTGCACTCGGGCGACGTCGAGATTTTCTCGGGCCTCTCGAAGGTTATCAGAGAAGCGCTTTCGCAGGTCCTCTGCGAACTTCACGTAGGGGCGAAGCCTTCCCCCAGACTCTGTAGAAAGGAGACTTAAAAAGCGGGAACGCAAGCTCCCTGCCGAAATTCAGTTGGACAGGAGTGAGACCCGTTGACCGATTAGTGGTCTTACGGGTTGCGAATGCCAGCTCGGACAGTTTCGCGTCCCAGTCCTTGTGGTGCTCTGTGTAGGCCACTAACATCATCTTAAGGTTCCGATTTACCCTTTCCGTGATGTTTGCTTGCGGGTGGTATGGGGAAGTTCTTTTGTGCTTAATTCCCAGCACCGGGCATCCGTCCACGAACACCTTACTTGTTAGATAGGAGGCATTATCGCTTACAAGTTGAGCAGGAAAGCCAAACCTAGCGAATGTTTCAAGTAGACACTCCCAGATGTTTTTGCGAATCTAGCTTCCGCAAAGTAAATAACTCAACCCACTTCGTGAAGTGGTCGGTTACCACGAACAAGTGCTGATTGCTGCGGGTACTACGTGGGAAGGGGCCCATGACGTCACAGCAACAAATCTGCCAAGGGTTCTGGCTCACGATTGGTTGCCTGAGACCGGGGGCTGACCACCACGTGGTTTTGCCTTCTGGCACACCGAGCAGCTACGAGCGTATCGGGGCACATCCTGCCTCATGCTGGCCAGGTAGCAACTTGGATAACTTTTCATAAGTTTTGCTCCCACTGCTGTGTCCTGCCAAGATAGAGTCATGCATGTATCGGATGAAAAGCTTACGTAGCAGTGCGGGGTATCACGGTCCGGAACGCCGAGCCATCCGGATCGTCGTCGGCCTGGGGGATGTAGCGCAGCAGGAGGCCGTCGTCGCTCATCAAGTACGAGTCGAACTCCTTGTCACTTGGGTGGTCGACTGGACCTATTGCTGCCAGCCAGGCGGACACGCGTTGGCAGAGAACGTCATCCAGCTGCGCCTTGCGAAGCTCCTCGCGGCTCACCAATGTACCCCATCGTGAATCTGGGGATCCTCGTGCCGGGGCCGCGATGGTCACCAAGCCATGGGTATCCTGCGAGTGTTCATCGGGAAGTGGAGCACGAGAGAGCGCATCAGCAACTTTGTTGGTTGACCCCGGGGGGTACACTATGGATTAGTCGTACTTTTGTAGCGTAAGCGCCCAACGAGCAATGCGTCCAGCTGGATTCTTAAGTCCACTTAGCCATAATAGCGCTAAGTGATCAGATTGAACCTGGAACATTACGCCATCTAGGTACATATCGAAGCGCTTTAAAGCATGAATAATGGCGATACATTCACGTTCTACGACACTGTAGTTGCGCTCGGATGGAGTTAGCGTGTGGCTCTTGAAAGTATCTGGCCGAAGCACACCGCCATACTCCTGCAGCAAGACAGCACCCAGGCCACAGTCGCTTTAATCTGTCTGCAGAACGAACGGCTTGTTCAAGTCTGGCAGCTGTAAACAAGCGTTGTCAGTCACGGCTTTTGAAAGGGCTGTGAATGCGCATTGTTGATGTTTGGCCCAACACCACTTGACGCCTTTTTTTTAGAAGGTTATTGAGCGGTTGGGATATCTCGGAACAGTGTGTAATGAAATCCCGGTATAACTCAATCATTCCGAGGTATCTTTGTAGGCTCTTTACGTCATGTGGGCTTGGGTATTCCGTTAGTGCGCGCAACTTATCTTCGTTGGGGCGGAGCGTGCCGTTATGCACAACGAATCCAAGGAGGTTAATCTTGGGCGCGACCAACTGAGTGAGCCTTTCCGGGATGAATCGTGAGCCCAGCATTACGCATTCGCTCAAGTACAATGCGAAGGTGCTCGACATGCTCCTCAATAGTTCTCGAAAAAACAACCACGTCATCCATGTATGCCGTGGCAAATTCGTACTTCGAGTTCCCAAGTACAACATCCATCAGGCGTTGAGAACTGGCTGGAGAGTTAGACAAACCAAACGGCAGTCGGGTGAACTCGAACAACCCTTCTGTGGCAGATGAAAGCAGTTTTTGGAACGTCTGATGGGTGAATCTCCATCTGAAAAAACCCGCGACTGCAACCCAGCGTTGTAAACACTGTCGCGTTACAAAGCGCATACATCACGGAGGAAATGCTAGGGAAAGGGTAGCTGTCTCGTACGGACACATCGTTAAGCCGCCTGTAATCCACACAGAGTCTGGCTGTTCCGTCTTTCTTCGGAGCGAGAACAGCGGGGAACGCCCAGGGGCTCTTCGACTCACGTACTGAACCGGTGTCGATCATTTCCTCGAGCGCCGCATCAAGGAGTGCCCTTTTGTGGATGCGGATCGGTCGAGGGGTGCACCTCCGAGGCGGCGCGTCACCGGTTTCAATGCGGTGCAGCAGAATGTCAGTCTTCCCATGTGTTTCCGTGAACATCGGTGAGAAAGTCTCCAGGACGGCTTGCAGCTCCTGCTTCTGCTGGCTGCTTGCGGGGCACTTTCGCAACGATTCTCGAACGCCGGCAGGCAAGACGTCCGGCACCATGGTGAAGTGGGCTGCAGTGGTCGGGTTACGGATGCAGTCCTCCCGTTTGGTAAATGGAGTCAGCTCCGGTTGTTGTCCCAGCCGGTATCCGCCACCGGAAAAGTCGAGTGCTTTCGCCTGTAATAACATCTCGGCCCAAGATCACAGGTACCACGAGTCCTGGCATATCAAAAAATCGCTGACGCCGCTTCTTTTCATTAAACCAAATCTGCAGCCTCACGGCTCCTCAAGCTGTTATCGCTGTACCAGAAGCTAGCTGCAAACGGGTTTCGCACTCCCGGAGGCTTATCTTTTTTGCTTTGCAGAGTTCGAAAACGAAATCCCCTATGAGCGAGATAGCGGCCCCAGAATCCAAATTGCGGCAATTGGAAAATCGAGCAGTGAAATCGTCATGCGCGTTTCAATGATGTTAGGCTCGGGCTGGATTCAACATACCGATGGAATCTGTGCCGCGGCCTCACTGCTCCCAGGGACTGTAACGGCCGTCGGCGAGTGGCTGTCTGGTTTCAGCGTCGCCGGCCGTAGTAGTTTCCCTGGTTGTTCTGGTTCCGGCCCTTTGCCGCCGTCTCGTGCCACCTCTTGTTTATAGTGTCCAGAAGTCTTGGACACTGGTTTCGGTGATGGCCGGGCTGCTCGCAGTGGTAGCAGCAGTCCGATGACAGTTGCCTGCTTAGGCCACCCGCACCGAGGTGCCCGACGGACCGCTTCCAGTGATCGGGTAAGGAACCACTATGGGAGGGCCTCCACCAGGCTTGCGACTGGCTGTTGTGGGGAGGGCGTGTTCCGTTGCCGCGGGGGTCAATGCTGCTGGGCTGCAGGTTTGCGACCACACCGTGCCAGTTTTCGCCAGCACTTGCAGGAGCAGACTGATGAAGATGGTTCGCTTGGGTGGTGATCTCCGTTTGGCCCCAGCTTACGATAGGGCACGGCACACGACCTCCCACCTGTCGTGGCGACCCCCGCCCGAAAACCTCACGGGCCTCGCTGTGACCTCCGGGGACCTCTCGGAGAGAGTTAGGCGGACATACGCTTATCCCGCACGGGAGATCATCATGCATGCCACGCCAACTCTCCTGGTTGACGTGGTGGGGAAGGGAGGTCTCGGTCGGACAGTCTACTTGCGTGAAGGCTTCGGGGCCCCGCCATACGCATGCCGGTTTGAGCGCGTACTTGGGGTAGCGGCGGCACGTAGTTCCGCTCGGCATGAAGAGCTTCCTCGATGAGGCGGGCGCCCCGGGCTAGCTCTTCAAGGGTCTCAAAGGTGCGGTTGATGAGGTAGACGTGGTACCTTGGGTGACACTGTCTTCTGACCCGAGCTACTCTGTCCGACTCCGGTGACTTCGGGTCCGCCCTTTTGAAGATTTTCGTCCGGGTGCTGCGTCCTTGCCTCGAGCTCTCGGAGAATCTGCGTTGCGTAGACTGCAGGCAGGAACTCTTCTCGCAGCCTTGTTTGGAAGTCCGCCAGGCTGGTGAAGGGGGCCTGTGACCCCAACCAGCACCTGGCGCTGGCTTGCAACGCCAGCGGGACAATGCGGTCCACGATGAAGGCTTCCGAGGCACCGGAGGCAAGGTGGTACGTCTGCAGCTCGCCCAGGATGTCTGCCACGGACTTGACGTCGTCGTACCCTGTGTAGACCGGAACAGTCAAGTGTGTTCGCGGCTCTCGCGGTGGGGTCTCCTGCTGGCCAGGCGTGTGGGCCAGGTGCTGCATCACGGAGTCGCACGTCTCCGTGACCTTCGTGAGCAGGTTCATTTGTGGCGCTGCGGCCATCATGGCTTCCTACTCCCGCGTGAGCATTCCTGCAAGCACAAAAAAAGAAACGCCCCCAAAAACCCAACACAAGCGCAAAAAAGAAAACGCCCGCAGAAAGCAAAACAAGCGCGCAAAACGATTGCCGCGGTCACAAAAACAAACAGTGAGACACACGCCAATACAACAAACGTGAACGTGACGGAAGCACGGAACGACGATAGGAAACACGGGGAATAGAAAACAGGCTTACCGAAAGAAGAAACCAAGCCCCGTGAAATTCCTGCGAGTGGGTAGCATACCACGGTTGGGCGCCATTGTGGTCGGTTTGCCTTGCTGCATACCCGATCCGGAGGAATAACACGGAGCCAACGGTTTCAACAACAAGAAACTACATTTAATGGGACATGGACAAGACGATTAACATTGTTACCAACAGCGCCTGAGTCCAGGCAGCGACTCTCTGTGCGCCGCCTCTGATCTGCCTTATCAAGGTGGCGCACGCGATGTGCGCGTGGCCGGCGTGACGTCGCCACCACGCGGGAAAACTTCGCCACCTGTGCCCCGCAGTCGGGCAACTTGGCTGGGTGGCGACTAGGGTGCCCACATGCTTCACGTCGAGAGCTCCTCTGAAAGTTGGTCCGGCAAGTTCCTGAGTAGGGCGTATGTAACGCAATCAGGGCCTGGCGTGCTTCTGGTCTTGAACAGCTTTAGGGCCGAAATCAGCTCCCCCATAGTGAAGGGGGCACTGGCAGGGTCATTATCTGCGTGGTCGAGGCACGTGTTACTCTCCGACAGAGTGGGCGTAGCGATTTGCGGGAAGAAAAGTTGGCCGGCGTCTCTTGACACGTCTTCCGACACTCGAAGTGCCAACGCAATGTTCTGTGCTGCCGTCCTGATCTTCTTCGTGCCTTGCGTGGCTTGAAACGTCCTCCACAACTTGTCATGACCCATCCTCCCATGAAGCGAGCCAGAATGATCTTGCCATTGCTCCTTAGCTAGTTGTTCTGCGTACCTCTTAGCCTTCGCCGTCGCAAGATTGAGTTTTGCCTTCAGCGCCGGTTCTTACCCTCCACATTGTACTTTTCCAAGGCTTCAAGCCTGGAGGTTCTCCAGTTCACAAGACAGGAGTCCGGTATCAGGACACGTTTTGTAACCTTGATAAAAAACAGTATTAACTGGATTGTGGAACAAAAAATCTAACTGGATTTCTAGTTGGAAACTAGAAATCCAGTTAGATTTTTTGTTCCATAATCCAGTTTATACTGTTTTTTTCAGTAGGGTTGGGTGGATTCCTTAAGGGCCACCTGTAGTCTTTCTTTGAGCCCGCCCTCGGTCGCACCTCCAGTTAAAATTTCTCTGAACATGTCCCATCTCGCTCTTTTGCGGGCCCTCTTCTTACCACTTGTTGTGAAGTGGGACGGTCTGAGAATGATTGGTAGAAAGTCCCTGTTCAAACAGTTTCTCGTGAGTTTCCACTCGAGTTCGATGTTTCGAGTTACCCACGTAAGGTCAGCGGTAGTGTCATTCTGTTTCGCGTGCATACCTACATGCGTCGGCATATCTACGTCGTTTGCCACTCTGAAGCCGTTTAAAGTCATTGCCTGAGCAATTTCCTCACCTCTTTGTGAGTCTCGGGAGTTTTCCCACGTGGCATGTATGGCGTTGAAGTCTCCTTCCCCCTCCCCCCCCCCCCAACAATAGGTGCGTTTCCTGCCATCAGTTTCACGTGTGGAATCCACGCCTCCGTGTTGCCGTGCACAATGTATCCTGGCCGTTCATATACCGACATCGCGACCAACAGTCGCGTACCCATTATCACTAGTGCTACCATAATTTCGGGATTTGCGTTGCACCAATTAGACAGGTCGATCTAATGTTGTGGTATATTAAAGTCCACAAACACTGCTGCTTGTCCTTTGGCTGCCGGCACGGTTTGTGTAGTAGACCCGTTGCGCGGTCTCCCCCTCGTCTTATACTGTATGGTCAGAGTCATTCAAGCGTTGTACCCCTTATTTTTTGTCTCTTCTCTCTACCTCCTGGAGTAGGAAGGCTACAGGTTTCTCTATGGTTAGGAAACGTTTGTTGAGTTCACTCATTTTTCTGCAAGCCCGCGACAGTTTCATAGAATTACATAAGGTGGGTTGGGGCATGGCCCCGATTTGAGGTCTTGTTGTTAATCGAAGTCGTCTTGGTTGTCATCAATCATCGCCTTAGTGCCGTGTGAGGCTGATCAACCTTCGTTTGTTTGTTTTTTGAACAATGAGCGGGTGGTTTCTTGGTCAGGGGGTTATCATGGACTGGAGCTCCTTTTGCAAGATCTCTGTAACCTGCCTCGCTCTGGATGGTGTCCTTGACGTCGGCCTTGACGTTTGCGATCACTTTCTCTATTGCTACCCTAAATAGGCACTTTACGAAAGTCAGCGCCTCTAGTGTCGGTTGCGCGAACTTGACAAAATCCTCCATTACTGCGTCGTCAAGCATCGAGGGGGACGGTTGAACCTGAACCATTCCGCTGCGTTCGGCAGTGGTGATAGCGTTTGACATGCCAACCGATTGCTGCGTCCCTCAATGCACCCAAAGAGGGCCAAAAGATGAAAAACAACACAAGGTGAGTCTTTTTTTTTCACGTTAAAAACACCAGTATTCGAAGAAATCAGGTCATGCAGATCCGCGCGGAGTGAGCGACGATCACATTTGGCCTGTCCGCTGCTGCCTTAACGCTTTTCAAAGCTTCGAGCGCGTGTTCACCGCTTCGGAGTGTAAAGTTAGCACAAATAAAAATCTATAGAGGATAACCCCTGTCCACGCGACATCGTTCCGAAATGCGTTTGAACTGCACGAGTAATCGTGCGATGGATCCCGTAGCTGCGAACGACTCCTGACCCAGTATTCAGAGTTGATTTCTGACAACGTTGCGTTGTGGTGTCCGATCACAAGTTGTGTGAAGTTTCTTAGTAGGTATGGGCACGTAGCTTCGGATAATACCTCGTCCGCACAAGCACTCGCGCAAAAAAAGAGAAAAGAAAAAAGAACGAACGCAAGGAGTGCTCGCACGTCACGACATTACATGAAATTCGATAGAACATTGTTTTACGTTCACGACATCGGCATTGCATGCACTCTTAAAAAAAGGGGTACTGTTAAAAGCATATGATTTTACGAAGTTCTATATTTACGGCGCTATACGAATTTGTAGTTGGCGCCCGCTGGAGCCGCCGCTGGTCACGTGGTAGGCCCGCGCGCCGCCGCCCTGCGTCGCCGGAGCCGTAAAGCGACGCCGCCGCCGCACGCTGAGCGTTGTGCGAACGCCGCTTCAACGCGTTTCTCCACGCCGCCGTCGCCAGAAGTTCGTCTGGTTCGGGCGCCGCCGCCGTCATCTGACCGGCGCACAGGTCGATCACGTCTGCTTGCGCTTTTAGTTTCCTTTGGCTCTAAAAGTTACTTATTCATCTTAGTACTTCAAACAAAGATGAATTAGTTACTTTTAGAGGCCATAGGAAGCTCCGAAAGAGCGCGAGCACCACGTGACAAATATGGGCCCGTCACGGATAAATAGGGCCACTTTTCCGCGGCGCCCGCCGCCAACTACAAATTCTATAGCGCCGTAAATATAGCTCTAAAAATTTTTTTTTCTTCGTTGTTGGAGGTATCGTTACCCCCTGCAACGAGGGTGCAAACTTGCCCCCTAGGTTAGGGTGCCACATTGCCTCCTTTTAGAGGTAACGTTAGTTCCTTTTGGTGTTAAAAGTGCATCCTTTCAGGGTCAGCCTTGACCTCCTTTAGGAGGGAATTTCAATCCTTTTGAGAGGTAAGACGACGTAATTGAGGGCGCTGCTTTTACCTCCTTTTGGAGGGAACTATGATCCACTTTGGGGTTAAATACTCACGATGAGGAAAACAGCTCAGAAATCGCGGGCTACGAAGAACAAACACGACAGAAAAATGCTGTCCTGTCGTGTTTGTTCTTCGTAGTCCGTGATTTCCGAGCTGTTTTCCCCATCATGTATAACAGCAACCAACTGGCCCAGTTCACCACCTTATTAAAGGTTAAATGCACACTTGATGGAATCACTTTTACCCCCTAAAGAAAGGTACTATGGCCCTTTGTGGGTGTGATAGTACGTGCTTCAAAGGTGGGCCTTATAATAGATGAAGACGGCCTAGTTGTGAAAGTACATGACAATGTTTTATTGTGGCTGTCACAAACAAAATGGCATAAAAATCAATGGCATGACTAGACATCTTATAAAAGTTCTAAGATGAAACCACTAAGCGCAATAAAGGCATCTGGAACAACCCTTTCGGGGCTCTAGTCGTCGCTAAAGATGATCTAGAGGCAGAATGCAACCAGGACTGCCTCAGCAGGCGACGCGGCTTCGAGGTCTCCCTCCACTGCCACATAGCTGGGCGCCTCAGGATTAATTAGGCTTGAGCTGACAGCCACCGGGTAGATTGCACTGCCTGCCTGGAACCAAAAAAATGTGGAAATCATGTCATATGAAGTTGAAACATATCATCCCGAATTTGAAGAACTGTGAAGAAATATTAGATTTTTCTAAGACGCATTTGGAGCATTTGATGAGCCTTTGATTCCAGCATTATAAAGCATCGACCATACTTACCAGACGTGACCAGTTTAACTGTTGACTAAATACCACTGACTAAAATTATCACATGGCGGGTGGTAATCGTAGGCACTTTGTATTCACCGGTCATGTTTAAATTTGTCACCCCGATTTACTTAGGTGACTAACAAATCTTATTTTTGTTTGTCGACGTAGCGCACTCGAGAAACTGTCACTCAAGCATTCACACACCCAAAGAACACACGCACGGTGTGTTCTTTGGGTGTGTGAATGCTTGAGTGACAGTTTCTCGAGTGCGCTACGTCGAAAAACATGAATAACCAACTCGCCCAATCTCAAGTTCTTATAACAGATCTTAGTCAAAGGGGTACAACTACTGTAGCAGGTTATTATATACAAGTGCTGATTGTTGGGCGAGTTGGTATTGTACGTGAAAAAAAAAAACATGATTGCGCTCTAAGACAAGGGCAGAGGAAGAATATACACCACAGTGCGCTACACCACATTAGCTACTCAGCACCACAGCAGATCCCTATGACCGCCAAACCTAACTGCCGAACTTTGGCAAATATGCAAATATTTTTTGCCGAAGTGCTCTGCCACATTAAAATTGAATTTATGTTTTATTTATACATGAGAAGAACAGCACACAAGGACGAAAACACAGAAAAAGAACACACCGAAAAAGACACATTTAAGCGCCTTGTGTGTCTTACTCTAATTTATTTACTCGAAGTATACCCTCAATTTTCTCTGGAAAATGAACGAACACCACACACACAAAGAAAAGATAAAAATCAAGAACCTCATTTCAAGTGCCCAAATCCGAACAAGAACATCAAAATAATAAATCTGACTACGCTTACCTGCAGTTTTGTCCAAGGTAGCAGGCATCCAGTACCCTCGACGAAATCACCCTACAACGTTGACGCAGTAGGAAGAAATATATTCAATCAACTTCAAATAATGCAAACTCAGCCATCTGACTTGCCTATTGCATGATCAGCTTTAAAAAATGCCTGATCGCACGCAAAAAAAAAACAAAAAAAAACCAAGACAATAAACTTGCTAGTCTCTCTGCCGGCAATAACTTAATGACCTTATTCCGTAATATACTACTATTAATGTTTGCGAAGTGCACGAATAATTTCTAACTGCCGAATGTCGAACTTCGGCAAATATGTAAATTTTTTTGCCGAAGTAATTTGCCAGAATAAAATTTAAAATTGAATCTATGTTTTATTTAGCCATGAGAAGAACAGCACACAAGCACGAAAACACAAAAAAATAACACCCAAAATGACACACTCAAGCGCCTTTTGTGTCTTAATCTAATTTATTTACTTGACGTATACACTCAATTTTCTCTCGGAAATTAACAAACAGCAGACACACAAAGTAAACATAAAGATCAAGAGCCCCATTTCAAGTGCACAAATGGGAACAAGAAAATCAAAATAAAATATTGCACTACGCTTACCTGCAGTAAACAGTGTTAAGAACTGTCACGAGATGCGTCCAAGGTAGCAGGCATCCAGTACTCGCGACGAAATCACCCTGCAACGCTGCCGCAGGACGAGAGAAATATATTAAATCAACTTCAAATAATGCAAACTTGAGCCATATCTAACTCGCCTACTGAATGATTAGACTTTAAAAAAAAGTCTGATCACACGCAAAAAAAAAAAAAAAAAGCCAAGACAACACTATAATTGCTAGTCTCTCTGCCGGCAACAACGTAATGACCTTATTCCGTAATATACTCCTATTAATGTTTGCCTTAGACGTCATGTTTGTTGCGTGTGCTGGCGCACACCGGCGGCTGCTGGCTCGTGGAAAGAACTTGCGCCACTTATTAGGGACACTAAATTCCTTGGTTCAGTATCCCTTTAACAGCATCGTCA
Organism: Ixodes persulcatus; assembly: GCA_013358835.2. NCBI lineage: Eukaryota > Metazoa > Arthropoda > Arachnida > Ixodida > Ixodidae > Ixodes > Ixodes persulcatus. Next base: position 6,086 of record JABSTQ010005513.1, on the reverse strand, counting down.
AAGTGCATCGTGACGACATTTTGACGTCACCGCCAACTGCATCATTTTACGAGCAGTTGGCGTGTGTTTCAACTATGTTTCAACGTCATGTCACGTAACCTGAGAGAATAGCCAATCAGTGCCCGATGCAGTTTTCTGCAACATTTAGTTTGCGTTCCAGCATAGCTAGATCCCTATTGGAAAATCTTGATGACGGAAAGACGATGGAAAAACCTCATACAAGGGTAACCATAATATGGGACATCCTATACCAGCGAAAAGGCGGCTCCACCATAGTGGATTAAGGCGGAATGGGGCGGAACCATACAAGCGTGTCGTATTATGGGACATCCTATACCAGCGGAGTGGAATATGGCGGAACCATTTAAAATGCACGGAACCATACAGGCGGACGGAACAATACAAACATAATGTAATATGGGACATCCTATACCAGCAAAAATGCGATACCACCATGGTGGAGCCATATGGCTTCACCAAGCTGGTATTGCCTTTTCACTGTTATACAGGGCGATTTTTTTTAGCTTTACATATTTGTTTAAAAAGGTCGTGAAAGCTACAGTTCCGTGGTTTGTGCAGGTTAGTTATACGGCCAGGGGTACGTAGTATAGGGGCCTAATCGTAACGATCAGTCGGATAATTAAATACAATTTGTGAATTAACTTTTTAATTACTGAAAATGGACAGATGGTTTCAATTAGAAACATGATGAGAGTCATCGAAAACCACTAAATCAACTCTTTTTAGAAGGATATAACGCAGGGGTAGCGTTTTACGCGTTCTGTAAAAACGCTTTATTTGGATCCGTTTCTAGGTTTCGGTTTCTTATCGGAGCGCATCTCTGCGCCCACGGTCCTGTTCCCCAGGGGTTTAGTCGCGCAACACACGTGCGCCCTGCTTCCCTCCATCCTACGAGGGAGGCGAGGAGGTGGCTTCGCACTGCAGCCACTGGTCAGCAGAATCTCAGGTACAAAGATGCACTCTGATAAGAAACCGAAGTCTGGAAACGCGTCCAAATTAAGCCTTTTTTAATTTTTTAGAACGCCGTAAAATGCTGCTTTCGTCTTATATATTCACGAAAAGGGTTGATTTAGTGTTTTACGATGATGCTTAGCAACTTTATAATTGGAATTATGGGTCTATTTTCATTATTAAAAATTCAAGGAACATATTATACTTAAAGGGAAGGTAGAGTGGTTTTGTATTTGAGGAAACACATTTAAATCTTCTTCATTTGACCTCCAGAATGTCAAATATCAAGATTATTTGGTAATTTGGTGAATCGAGGCTGCATAGAAAAACTTTTAAAGTATCACTGGAGGCACTCTTTCCCGGAGAATGACGTCACAAAAGGAGCTTTCGAAATCTCTGCTCATGCATCTTCAGCGCTAATCAAAGCTATGCGCGCACATGCTATTTTTAAAAAGGGGGAAAAAAGACTTCACGACTGGTGCCAGTGCGGGAGAATACACCTAGAAAGCTTGCGATTGGACGCGCGGCCCTCAAGCGACACATGCTTGGCAGCTGAAAAATCCCCTTACGACGTCACTACTGGTCGGATGTTTTTGTGTTTTCTCAAGTTTAGCTATATCTTTGGAGAAAACGAACGTGATATTCAGATTCACGGGATAAAACTACACTAGAATCAACCTCCATCTAGTTTTCTGAAAGAAGTCTTGCACTTCCCTTTAATAAGCCGACTCATCATTACAATTAGCCCTTTATACCATGCCCCCCTGGCCATATAACTCACGTGCACAGACCACGTAATCGTAGCTTTTACGGCTTTTTTCCCAACAAATCTGTAAAGTATACAAAGAATACTCTATAGCATGTCCCCTAATACGATACGACTGTATGGTTCTTTCCCCACTTGCATCCTACAGGAGAGACTCGCAGACATCCAGCGTTCCATTGGAATGCTGGATGTCAGCCAGTCTCTACATCAGCGATTGGTTTAAAACAAGCATGATGTTTGCACACAAATAAGCTCTTGTTCGAGGTCCTTGCGGAGCACTAATAGCAGTGGCGAAATGTCGGGACGTGGTAAATTTGGTAGCAAGTATTTATTTCTAGAAGAATTGCATGCAGCAAAGCTTAACTTTGCTCAAAAGATGATAATTATAAATTCAATACTGAACAAAGATGTCCCTTGAGCTGTCAGGCCAAACTCCCACTCTTGCCACTCAGGAGTTCCTAACTTGTGCGTAGAGGATCAGCACAGCCCAGATTTCTGCTGCGAGCGCACCTGCGATATAAAAATTGAATAAACATGAGATGAAAAATAAAAGGTGTTTACAATTCTCTGTAATGCGAAATTAGAGCTCAGATCTTGAGGAGGAGGATGTAAGGGTATGCCACTCCTCCCCCTCCCCTCCTCCTCTTCTGCTCCCTTCTATTTAGCGGGAAATTTCCCTAAATTTAGCAGGAAAATTTTCTCACTAAATTTAGCAGGGAAATTGATGTCACGTGACCTCAACACCAATTCAGTCTTCCCACTAAATGTAGCGGGGAAACTGACGTTACATGACTTTGTCTCACGTCAGCCAGAAACAAACAAAGTTTCTCCACTAGATTTAGCTGAAAACTTCATGTCAAATGACCTCTACATTTATTCAATTTCCTGCCAAGTTTAGCGGGGCAGTTATGCCGATGGCGACGCCGCGAAACGGGCACCTAAGAGCTGCGCCGTAAAAAACTAAATGCCTCACATGAAATAAAGTGATAATTAGAGATAAGTCAAAGAAAAGAGAATCTAAGATACCGCTTTAATATCATTCCTTTTGTCCGTTCTCAAATATTTTAATTTCAAGAAATGTTTATCTCTTTATTCATACCCAGAGAACCCCCCCCCCCCCCCCCAGTTTCAGCATGAATGCAATAAATCAGTGCAGACTAGACCTTGTAAACCATAATGCACGTGAAAATTAATGTTTGCCACATAGTCTTGCATGAGTCGGTGGCTCAAATCTCTAAATACATTTGTAGTGAGGAACGTTCTTGAATAAAACTTCTGGGCTTTGAATTTGACGGTTTAAACATCCATAAGGAACACTGTATGCCACTGATTTTTTTGTGACATATCAGAAATGGCGCAGCACTGTCATCCTTGCATACCTAACAAAAGTTTGCATTTTTTAGCATGGCATGTGCTATTCTGATACCCATACAGCCCTCTTTCACAAAATTTGGTCTAGAGAGCACTTTCTTGGTTCTTAACTCACATGACAGATTTGGTAGCTTGAATTCTCACTCGGCATCAACACTTCTATATATTGATGTAATAGTGAAAGACAAGATGTATGGGCTTGAGTACGGCTCGACAAGCTCAGATGTGAAGAAAAGTACTGCCGAAAACTCAAATGTCAAAATAAAAATAATTAGGTAGAATGCAGATACAATTATGGATATGGTTATGAATACAGTTAGCACATTCAATAAGAAGAATATATGTTAGACGCACAGTCTAAGAAACCTGTTGCATTTATATTCATGCAAATTACTTCGGAGAACCAAGCGCTGCAGTCTCGAGAGGGAGTTCGGTGAATGATTCTACCGAAAGTGAGTGTAGACGGATAAAGCAGTTTGATCTGCGACAATGAGCATTACATAAGCAAGTGGCATGTCATTATTACTGTTACAGTGCCGACTGTTTCAAACTGTCAGTCGCGTCCTTCGGCGAGTTCCCTCCGTACATTACAAGGTTTGGCTCTCTCGCATGCTTTGCGAGGAAGTTGATGAACTGGAAATATCTGGCGTAGTTCTAGAAAAACTATTTCCAGAATCTTATCTCAGCATCGCAAAGAATGTAAAAAGTTTCTAGAGACAAGGTTATTGCAGGAGCTGAATAAAAGAAATACTCAGTTCTTTTAAACCATCTTGCCATAGTAAACATATAAAGTTCCCCTAAGTAGAGCTAGTCATTACGAACGATTGCGCCCATTGCATACCATAAAAATTTAATTTGCGACCTACAATATTTACAGGCTCAACCAACTCCGAATAAGTGGAACACTTGACATTAAAGATTGGTCTCACCATGACTGTCTGCAAACATCCACATCATAATTTCCATGAACCTCTGTATTTCAAAAAACTATTTGGTGCGAGCTGTTTAAAGCACCATAACTTTTTAACGCTAATAGAAAGCCTGTCGTGGGCTACAACTTAAGCAGTTTTCACTTCATTATGAAGAGCAATTACACATATGTGAACCATGAATATAGGCCTGCACTGAATTGTTTTCTTAAAGGAGCTGCGCAACAGTTATAGTGATTTGCTTAAATAATTTGGGAGTTGGTGTCTCGACCTTTGTGAGTAAAGAACAAAAAACTGCTTTAGCCTGCATGTCCTAGTTTTTATTTTAAAAATGGACAAAGATTGAGGTTTTCGGCGCCTCTCAACTCCTTCACTAACTTCCGAGTCACGTGCGCTGTGACGTCAATGGGGAAGGCGCGGGGTTCCGGTGAAGCTCTCTCTTTAGAGGCATCAGTAAGCAGCGAGAACTCATCCGCTCGCGACCGCGGGACCACGTGCTGGCGGGCGCAGCGCGAACAATATGGTGAAAGGAGGAAAGTCTCTTCCGGGTCCGGCCATACCCGTCCGGCCTCTGGCCCTGTGCCCCCTCCCCCTCCGGCTTCTGGCGGCTGTTCCGCTGCTGAAGGTTTTGTGGACCTAGGATAGATGACGCCACTGAAACTCCGTATAAAAAAAGTTTTGTCGATGATACCAGGTTTTGGACGCATTTATATTTATGTTGTAACAAGATTTATAGAAAGGTCACCTTTTATCGAGCAGGTATTCGCACAACTTGCTATCTTTCTACAAGACCCCCACTGACGTCATGCCTTCTGTTTCTCATGGCCGCCGCTCGCGGCTGCAGGTCGAGGAATATTCTAATTTTTGCTTCGCGATTACGCGGCGGAATCGCAACATTTCGAAAGAAGGAGGTGTGTTTTCTGTCCTTTTTGACAAGGTGAACAATGTCAAAAGTAGAAAATGCCAATTCTTTCAACGTTAAAATCGTTGCACAGCTCCTTTAAGCTGAACGTGCTATGCTCTGTTCACTATATAAATCTTTGCAGAGCTGACAATGTGCAAGTTCCCGTTTTTTTATATTTCACATCTCCCGACTGCTGGGCGCGATAGGTACATGAGACTGATGACACCAACGTAACACAATGATTATTTTAAGAATTTGTTCGGGTATAGCACGAGCGAAGTCATCTGCGGGAAGTTATTTCTGTGACACCACCGAACTTACATCCGCGGGCTTTTAGGTTCACATGTTAATCATGTCTGCAGACTTCTTTTTGTAATTGGAACTCCATCCAACCCAAGATTTGAATATGTCTTTTGCATTTTAGGCTTAGTAGTGCTTTTGCTGTTTCACTTAAGGAATAGGTAAGAATGCTTATTTCGAGTAGCCTACCCAACACCTGGTGGCACGAGGACTCCCCTGTCGCGACGCTAATCAAAAGTCACTGGCAGGGAGATGCTGCGATGCTCTTGTTGCTGGGATTACCTCCCCCATGGTCCTGGCCAGACCACAGAAGAAGATTGAGTCTAAATTTGTGGCCACTAGGATCTCCAGATCTTGAGGCACCCAGGTAGCTGAAAATAAAAACAAATCACACTCAAGTACTTGGCAGAGATACATTGAATAGCATATTCTTGAGTGATCAGCACATAGATCCTTTTATTTTTATACTTTGTACTTGAACTTATAAAAGAAACTGCTCCTTCACTGTCACAGCCATAGTCTTCCCTGAGGACAAGGCCATGTAGCCATTGAAATGATGGGTACCTAATTAAGGCAAATGATTAAACGCGTTCGTTTAACCCTCTTTTGTGCCAACCTGAGAGATTTTTGTCGAATATTCACATTCAACTGTAAAGACTATAAAACACTACTACTGCAACGGTAAGATTTTCCTACCCTCATGCTCAACGAGTGTCGAGTGGGGATACAACTCCACACACTAAACATTGTAACACCCATAATCGTGTAAAAATGGTGTAAGAAGGGTGCAAGTTAGGAAAAAACACCCTTTTTAGAACCTTTTTACACGATTTCTGAATATCAG